>PISX010003730.1:14476-132779 GCA_004024625.1 Mellivora capensis
GTGATGATGGTGATGGTGGTGATGGTGATGACAGTGGTGACAGTGATGATCGTGATGATGATGGTGGGGATAGTGGAGATTGTGGTGATGGTGATGGTGGTGATGACGGTGATGGTGGAGATGCTGACACTGGTGATGGTGGCATAATGGTGATAGTGGTGATGGTGGTGATGGTGCTGAAACTCAGGGAAGGGCAGGGATTTTCCCCAAGCCATAGTGGTGATCAGGAAAAGGGCTGAGCTCAGACACTGACCCTCCTACTCCCAATGACCTGGTTGGCCCTGTGTGTTGTGTGAAGCCATCAGCTGCATATGCCATCAGACAATTTGGAGAAGTGGTGCTGGGACATCCTAGGCTCCCCACAGCTGTAGGAGGTACAGGTCCTGCCCAGAGTGATCTCAAAAGAAAATACGGCCCAGTAGAGGCCCCACCCTGTGTGCAGGTTTGGTCTGACTCAGAACCATCCAAGGAGTGAAGATGACCTAGAGTTGGTGTCAAGAGATCGCAGTTTCTCTAGGTTCCACCTCCAACCAGACTTTCTACCCGGCAAAGTTTCTGAGGCCATCACTAAGCCTATTTCCTATCTATAAAATGGGCCCATCTAGGTTACAGAGAAGAACCTACAGAGGCAGGTGAATTTGTGTCTTTAAAACCCATTAATCTCAATGGAAAGTGTTGCTGCCTTATCCATAATGATGGTAGTGAGGCTTCGGGCTCTTGATGCAAGCAAAGGGTCAGCACGTAGTTGGAAACCCAAGATCTTCCAGATGACCACCTGATGCTTCCTTCCCACGTGACACCTTGGCAGCATGGACTTCTGATTTCCATGCCTTGATGTCAGGAGGGAGCGCAAGGCAAACGTGTCTGGATTATCTTGCAGAGCAGAGCTGGCCTTCCCTGGGAATAGCAACTCTCCCAGATAAAAGCAGTGAGATTCAGGCAGTGGGTAACTTTCAGATTTCGTTAGATGGACAGCTGGACTTTGAAATCTATTTTGTAGTCCAGAGGAGAACATTTTCTGAGCCTGGTCCAGGTTGGTGGGGGATGGGGGGGGGGGTGGTACCAATTCCAGGCTCTGTGTAGTGCCCTCTGTGTCCGCCAGAGGGCAGCAGTTCCTTGTTGCTCAGAGCAGCTGTGCCCACGTTTGGACTAGTGTAGCTGCAAGGCTGCCCATACCCTGACCCCTTGCTTTGTGACTATCATCCTCTGCACCATAAGCTCCTTAGGACCAGTTCTTAACTCATTTCTCACTCTGAGGGGCTGCATGCCTGGCTGAAAGCAGGTGCCTATGGACATGTGTTTGTAGAACGCATGAATGAAGGGAAGGCAGGCACTCACAGGTCAGTGGGGAGGGGGTACCGTTCCCACTCCTTCACAGGCAGCATGAAGTAGGGGACCCGAGGCACCATGCCCGTCTTGTCTAGATAGAACTTCCGATGCTGTTGTGCCACCTACAGCTCGACCCAAGGAAGAGATGACAGGCTGTTAGTGTTGGAGGAGCAACCTGGGGCCGCCTGCCATTCCTGCCTGCCTATATCCGGACAAGGGGTGGGGGGCTGCCCCCCCAATGCCCCTGTTGGAGTTCCCAGCTGGGTGTCCTCTCTGAGACCAGCTCCCCATCTGTCTAATGGGGATAACGGCCCACACCACACCAGCTTTGCTAGTGAGAGTAAAGGAGACAAGCGACCAGCAGAAGGAAGCTAACAGTTTGTTTCTCCCTCACCCCGCCCCCCATGATGGAGACCAAAGGTCTTTCCGTGTCCATTGACATGGTCCCCCAGGCCCCGGATGTCTCACAGCATTGACCTGATCCTCTCCCTGGAGAGGCTGCCTTTTCACACAGTTCTCTGCCCTGAGGACCAGGAGGTAACCGTGTCCTTGAACTGGAGGGTTGCTTGCAACAGACTGCGGGGGCGGAGGAGTGGTTTTAGGAACACAGCAGAGAATGAGCCCTGGCCCCTGTGAGCTGGGCAAGCATGTCAGTGGTCAGTGCCTGTGTCCACAAGGATGTGTCTGAACCAGGCTGAGAGGAGGCTTTAAGAGCCACAGGGGCAGGACCAGAATACCAGGGGCCAGGCAGCTAGTGTTTGGGGCTGGGGTTGACTCCAGGGTACATCCTCAGAGATCTGGGAGACAGAGAGGCATAGGGTGGGCACTAGTACAAGTAGGGGCAGGGGGCTTAGTGGGCCCTATGTCTGTGTTGGGCGGGCTCAACCTGAAGGTGAATTTTTGGCCTTTTACTCTAGTAGGAAGCAAGTGACAGTCCACTGGGCTATGGGGCAGAGGGGAGGGCGGGCACATCCCCAAAGGCTCCAGCTCTACTGGCAGTGGGAGTGAACAAGGGCAAGAGTCCTTGCCAATTCAAGGGCTCAGAAAAAGGAAACAAAGTCACCCTTTGAGGGTAAGAAGTCTCCTCTGGCCCCACCATCGCTCTAACCCTCTTCCCCCAACCACCAGGGAAAGGAGGCAGCCGCCCAGCCCAGGGCAGCCCACCTGGTAGAACCCCGCGAGCTGGGCAGAGCGGTCACTGTCCAGGTTGAAGCGGGTGTAGACAGGGGTGTGCAGCCAGCGGTCCCGGGTGTGGGAGCGCTTACTCAGCACCAGGTCGGGGTTGGAGGAGAAGAGGGTCGGGAAGTGGCCACCTGCGCTGAAGGGAGTGTGGCTCTTCTCCAGGGCTGCATTGCGTTGGTCCTGGAAGTACTTGAGGGTGGTGGTGCCATAGGGGGAGCCGAAGGCGAAGGCCACACTGGGAACATGGCCTTGGTACCTGTCATGGTAATGAGGGGTATCGGAATGGGAGGGGAGATCAGTGCAAGGTTCCAGGGCCAGTTCCAAGAGAGGCCCCCAAAACCCAGGGATGGGGCCAGTGGGCCCCGTGGGTCACTTCCGGGCCATGAGAAGCTTCCCTCAGAGGTGCTTCCCAGTTTGGGGCTCCAGGCAAGATGAGGGAAAGAGACTCTGGGCCTCTCCCTACCCCTAGAGGATGGTCATCCCTGCAGACCAGAGGCTGAGGCAGGAGCAAGAGCCCCTGGGGTCCCATCCTGAGCCCCGAGCAAGCCTGCAGGCAAGTCACTCTCCATTCAGAAGATGGGGAGGCCTCCTGCCGCCGGCTCATTAAGGGAAGAGGACGTCAGAAGTCGGTGGGAACATAGCAGTGGGACAATGCCGTCGCTTGCAGCCGAGGCCTGGGTTCACGTGCTACAGCCTGGCTCGAGCTTAGCGACCTTGCAACATGCCCCTCACACGGGCTGCCAGGAGCTCCATCACCCTCTGCAAACCTGGAAGCTGGAGACCGGCGAGAGGGACAGGGGCTGGCGAGTGGGGCCCCTCAGAGAGCCAGACAACCCCTGCATGCACCAGACACTGGGGAGCCCCAGTCTGGTGAGATTTACAGGGAACCAAGCTTGCTGGTGCCGAGTGAGGGGCAATCGGGCGACCCCTAAGGAGCAGGAGCATCAGACTTTGTGCAAGAGACAGAGACCAGTGGCTTCCCAATCAGTGCTTCTCACCCACTAAAACCCGGCCCAGACCCCATAGTGCCCTTGAAATGGCCCTTGACAAGGCCATCCCGGGTCGTCTGTGGCACTGGGGGCTGGTGACCTCTGCCTTCTCGAAACGCCGCTCCTGGATTTTAGGACACTGTTCCCTTCTAGTCTGCTGGTCTTCGCTTGACTTTCTGACCGTTCCTTCTTGGTCCCCACCTCGTGATGTGCCTTTTCTGCTCTTTTCCTCTGGGGTCCATCCTGAGCCCACACAGTCCCTGGGAAGATGGTATTCATGCCGAGCCCTTAACCTTCACCCTTGGGTGGATGGCCCTGGGTCTTCATCTCCCACCTGGAAGTTCCTCAGACTCCCGTACACCGTGGCACACGAGACTTCTCCCTAAGATGGCCCAGGCACTTTCTCCCCCACCACCTCCCCAACAGCTAGCCATCTCAGTGAAAAGAACTCGCCCGATGACCAAGTCAGAAACCTGGCGTCCACCTCCCACAGCCTCATCCATCTCATGCCCTCAGTCCCCAAGCCCCGGGGCTCCACACCATCCCGAGCTTGGGCCAGGCTGCCTCTTATCTGGACTGTGGCCACAGCAGCCTCCTATCCTCCCAACCACGTTCTTACCTCCCACCCAGTTCCCATACTCCAGCCGGTCTGACCTTTCTAAAGTCAAGCCCTTAGCATGGCATTCAAGGCCGTCTGGGAGCTGACCTCGCCTCCCTCTCCAGCCTCACCATGTAACTTCTCTTTCTCCCTCTCCCCGCTTGTCTCTCCCTTGGGGTTTGCCCTGTGCCCCCAGCCATCAGGAATGCCTGCCCTCTCCCCTGGCTCCTGTGGCTTGCCCCCAGTACTAAAGGATCCTTTAAGGCCTGTTCTGTGGGGCTCCTGGGTGGCTCTTGATTTCAGCTGAGGTCATCATTTCGGGATCATGAGATCGAGCCCCATGCCGGGCTCCACGCTCAGCCCAGAGTCTGCTTGGGATTCTCTCGCCCTCTCCCTCTGCCCCTCCCCCTGCTCATGCTCTGTTTCTCTCTCAAATAAATAAATAAATCTTTTTCTTTTTTTCTTTTTTTTTTAAACAGACCTGCCCTATCACTTCTCTGAAGATCCTTTCCTTGCCACCTCTTCCAGGTCTAGGTGGGTCCTGCTCTTGGCCCCCCTCCTACCAGTAGCCAAACCTTCTCCGAATGCTCTCGTCACTATCTCGGTCTCTGTCTCTGCCACGAGGCGGGGAGCGTCTCCAGCATAGCTGGCTCACGTCTTCCCTCTGGGTCCCCAGTTTGCCATACCAGGTCTGGCATGGGGTCCGGGACGGAAATGTTTAGGGAACAAAGAAAATGAGTAGCTGCGTGCCTACAGCATCAGTGATGTTTCCAGTCAGACCCACTCACACAAATGCCCGACGGACCGCCGTGCCACAAGGACCCCCAGCACCTCCCCCAGGGCCTCCTCTGCTGGGAGGCTGGACACCTCGTCTATGCTCAGCTGAGTTCTCTTACCAGGGGAGCCCCGGGGAGTGCGGGGAGCCTGTGGGGTCCCTGCGACATTGCGGGCTTCCCTGACTCCCCAGACCACGGGGCATTAGGGTCTGAGGTCCAAGCTTCAGGGTTACCTGCGGCAGCTGCTCTGGGCCTCGACCCCCCACCAATACAATGAGAGAGCACTGCGTGGCTTCCTTCCTCTCATCTTCAGGTGGGAGTCAGGAAAGCCAAGCCGGGGGATTACCCCAGGTCTTCCAATGGCTCTCCACTGCAGGCAAAACAGAACAGAAGCCCCTCCCTGCTTCCTGCCCCAACCTCCCCTCACCAGCCGCGCCTTTCTAGAATCTTACAGCACGTGAGGTTGCCTGGGCCCAAGCAGGGAGTGAGGGGAGACGACTTCCACTGCACTCGGACATTGGTCCAGGCTTACCTCTCCGGCCTGTGGCTTCTCTCTGCCCTTGAGACCATGACCCTCGGGATCCTAACCCACACCCCCCTGCCTTTGCCATTCAGCTCGCTCCTCCCGAGTTCCTGGCTGATGGCCCAGTCTCCTTCTCTCCCGGAAAGATGGCAGGGCTGGTGATGCTTGTAAGGTCACCGTGGCCACTTCTGGGCCCGAGTCCTCCTCTTTCCCATGGTTCGCCCTCCTCCTGGGTCTGGAGCCTCCCCTCCTGCCCTTCCCCTGCCCCCATCAGTCTCTCTCTACTTCTCTCAGCCTCTGTCCTCCTGCCTTGCCAAGGATACTCTGCCCTGCTCTCTGAGCTTCTTCCCCTCTGCCTACAAACATGCACATTCGTGTGCATTTTTCCCAGGCTGCAGAATCCGCTCAGTGGGCCTCGCATCCCACCCTTTCTCTCCCTTCAGTCCTGAATTTCTCCGCGGGATGTTCTGCACCTTCTGCCTTTGTTTCTTCCTCTCCCATTCTTTTCTTGATCTCCCTCAGTCCGACTTCTCACCACCCCCGCCCCAGCTTAAATGTGAGCCTGTATTTTTTCATTAAGGTGATGTAAGATCATCCAATTGCCGAATCCAACATCCTCGGTTCAGCCTCTCTCGGCAACACTCACGCTGATGAAGAAACTCATTTGCAAGAAACATAACCTGAGCGGTAGAAGCAGAGTTCCTGAGGGTTCTTTGTGCTATAGATGAAACCTAATAAAAATATGAGCTCGACAGTCAAGTAGTCAGGGACCAGCAGTAGGGATAAGCTTCCTTTCACGTGGAGGGAGCGCCCCACGGACATGCCTCCGCCCCCCACTTGTCCTTCCACCTTCAGGTGGAAGAACATCGGGCTGGTGGGCTGAAGCTCGTTGAAGCCCATCCATCCCTCACTCTTTTCCTTGGAACCATGCCAGCCCACAGGGCTCCTCTGTGCTGTTTTGCGTGGACACACTGCCCTTCAGGAGGAGAGCCTGTCCCAAGTCAACCCTGCCACCTCCTTCTGGGCTTCAGTCTCAGCCCTGTTGTCCCATAACAGCTTTCCCTCTTTTATTTCTCCAGTGGTTCAGAAGGCGGGCATGAAAGAAATGCTGGTCATCAGATGCTGTCAAACCCCAACAAGAAGATAATAAAGCAATAGCATGAAAATGAAAGAAAGGTTGTCCGCAACATTCTGTAGGGACAAGAGCGTGACCCAAGAACATCAGACTGGCCAGCCGACCATCCTGTTAAAAAGGCAGCCGCTGGTCCTTTCCCGGCAAGAAAGAGCTCAGGAACCAAAGCCACCCATAGGCTCTCCTTGCAGGTAGCATTCAGTGACGAGAATCTGCCAGCGAAGAGATGATTCAAAAGAAATACCCAGGAATGTAGGGTGGTTAGTTTCAAATCTATTTAAGTCCTAGAACTAGAAATAGCAGCTAGGTGAAGGCTGCTGGCAGCACAGAATGGAAATGTTATAAAACCTGTCAAAGGGAAAAATAATTTCGGCAGCAAAAATTGGGGAGGTGGGTGGAGGGGCGATGGGAGCGCACCCACGAGGAATTTATAAGCAGAGTCAACCCATGGCAACTAAATTTAAAACGTGTCGTTGAAAAATACACAACACAGTGACTCTCACCTCTGGATGGTTTTTATCCTCCCTCCCTCCCTCTACTTTAGAGAGATCTTTTAGGAATTAATATTTCTTGAGCTGAATTAGCATTCATCTAAAGTCTGTGTATTCTTCCATTTTATGCCAACATCTTTCTCTTCGGTGGAGTCCTAGTAAGTTTACATTTCGTGATTTTCATTCTAAACTAGCATATGTAGCATGATCATATTTTTATAGAATTGCTTTGTCTATCGTTCTATCCACCCAGCCAGCCAGCCGTCGAGTCTTTTTTGATGAACAGGCACACAACTAGGACAGTAGAAGGAAATTCACCAAAGACTAAAATGGGTTAACTCTAGGTGTTTGGATTTAGGGTGGTTTTTTGTTTTTTGTTTTTTTCTGCTTTGTACGTGTATCTTTTTTTTTTTTTTTAAAGACAGTGAGATAGTGTTAAGAATTACTTTAGTGCGAACCTACTGTGTGCTGGGTGTCGGGAATCCAGAAGTCCACAAGACTCAGCCCTTTCTCCTCCCACCTACCCCTTCATTCTGAATTGACAGTGTTACACTGTGTACAAGCAGGAGCTCTAATGCCTTTAAATTCGGGGAGGGAGGCCCATTCCCCAGGGTGAGGGGGTGGTATTGGTGGAGCCCCATGAAGGACCTTCCACTGGGGTCAGACTTTGACGAGAACCTCGGTGTGGAACGGGATGGCCTGGAAGCTCGTTCTCTTCGGCTTATCTTCTAGGTGCTTCCAGATGCCCCCAGGGTCCTCGTCTCTTTTCAGAGACCCACTCCCTCTGGGAGAGCTCATTTATGCTAAACTTCCAATACAGCCCATTCACCAAGGATGCCCAGAGCCGTGTCTCTCTGTTTCTTCTCCCAGCTACGGATCCACACACCTAGTTGTCCACACAGGGCTTACCCCGGAGTGCCAGATGCAGAAGGATGGATACCAGCCTGCTCTTCTCCTCCTGGATAGCTTAATGACACCCATATTCATCCTTCACCAGCCAGAAACTGGGATTCAGGCCATTCACCCTTCTCCATCCCCCTCTTTTGTCCCTAAGCCCTGTGACTCTCCAAGGGCTGCCAGCCTGGCTCTTGGCTCACCGGGACCATCTTGAGTCTCCCAGCCAGTCTCCCAGCCAGTCTCCCAGACCGAGTCTCACCCTCCGGCCGGCCGTCCACACTACTACCAGAACAACCTTTCTCAAACGTGCGTCACAACACCAAGGCTCACCTCTCCCTTCTCACTTCCCCACGGGTGCCCAAGGCCCCGGAATCGTCATGTCTCTGGGACCTCACAGGCTGTCCACACCTCTGAGCCTTCACACACATCCACTCACCCCAGGACGCCATGTCCCGTCTTGCCCCCGGCGGTTCCCCAGCCACTCACAGAACCAGGGCTCTCTGTCGCCTTCCCTAACCGCTCCCCTCTGCTGAGTGTGAGTATGTCAGTTGTCCACCTCCTCTGCTAATCTGTTCTCCTCCAGCCTCAGCACCTACACAGCACCTAGCATAGGACAAGTGCTCAATAAATGTCCTGGAGGAGACCGAAGTCCCGAAGTCCGGGGGGCACCATGTCCCAGAATACTGCTCCCAAGGGGCTTGGCTCTGATCTGCAGAGCGCACGTGGGCACAGGGCGTCCCACCCACGGGGGCCTTTGCGTTTCTCCTCGGAAGAAAGGAGCTATAGAAATGTGACGTGTTCCCGTGATTCTTGTCTTCACCACCCCCAGGCTCTCTGCCATAGTCCTCCTCTGCTCCCCGATTTTCCACCTTCTCTGAATGCCAAGATATTTGCATCCCAATAGAACAGAAGCCCTCTCCTCCGCAATCTGCAATCCGAAGTCCTGGTTGGGTTGGGGGGGGGGGGTTGGATTCCGGATCCTGCTCAGGGCTTGCTGCTCCGGGAGGGGCACGGGTGCGCACACGTTCATGCACACGCCCACATACCAGTAGCACTCAGAGGGCATGCCTGGGCAAGCCAGGTCTGTGTCCCCTGGACGCACTCTCGGTTCTGTGCCTTGAGTGGGACCCCGTGTGGTTCGACGGCAGAACTTTCCAAAGGCCTGTCGTTACGGGTTGGTGTCGTTATGGGTGGTGGAAAGAACAGAGGGGAACGGCAGGACCGGCAGACAGGTTGCATAACGGGGGACCCAAGAGGCCCTATGGTGCAGCCACACCTCCTCCTTGCCGCCCTCCTCTGCCGCTGGGCTCCTCGGGCCCCTGCACAAGAGCTGGGAGACCGTGCTCAGCCAGGTCCCCAGGCAACGATCCTGTGTGCATCCCTGTGAACACAGAGAACCGTCCCTCCCTGCCTCTTGACGGCCCTGGTTGGCCCCATACCTGACATTAAAATTAATTACCATGCCATCAGAGATCCCAGGAGCAGCCTTATTAACTAATTAACTTGTGACTGTTCAGCACTTCCTCATTCCACTGCCTCCTTCTTTAAGACACTTCCTGCTGAGTACAGGGCCATCAGATCCTTCCCCTGGGCAAAAACTTTCAAGAGCTCCCCATTGTCTAGGAAATTAAGTACAAAGGGGCCAGATGCTCAAGGCCCTGCTTGATGTGGGCCTCTGGGAGCCTCTTTTCAACTTTCCCAGCCACTTCCATGTCACAGCTTTTCCACTCCAGCTAAAAGGCTTTTGCTGCCTTAGAAGCGTATCTGGCCAGCACCTCCAGCTTTCTTCGGGCCATCCCCTCTCCCGAAGACACTCCTCTCCTCCTCTCCCTGCCTTGGGACCTTAGCCATCCCTCAAGGTCCATTTCCAAGACTTTTCCATGGAGCCCCCTGCAGACCATGCTTTTCCTCTCCATTGAGCTGTCTGTGCCCTTTGTGACTCTTTTTTTAATTTAAGTTTTTATGTATTTAAGTCATTTCTACATCCAATGTGGGGCTTGAACTCACTGACCCCAAAATCAAGAGTCGCCAGGCTCTCCCAACTAAGCCAGCCAGGCATCTCCGTTTGTGACTCTCTTATGTCTCAGGTCACATTCTGGCTGTATTGTAATTACCTGCGCCTTTAGTCCAGTCTCTTTCTGAAGTATAAAGTCCATGAGGAGAGAGGGAGGTGTTCTCCGCCTATCTGCATCCTGTCACTCCTGGCCCTCCAGAGAGGCTCTGTACATATTTGTTGAAATGAACTAACATGTGGAGGCACATTTTAAAAGGCTGATGATTCTTCTAGAAAGACAAAGCCTAGGTCTCCAGGAGCCCCTAGTTCCCTTCTTAGGAAGGCTCCCCAGTTCTGCTGGGCTACGTGAGAGGCATCAGCTGCCTATCTGGGCACTTGGACTCTCCTACATCCCTTTGGCATGTGGCCTTTGTTTCATAGCCTAGGACGGCAGTGGCCTGCCTTTGGGGCTGCACTTCCATGGCCAGGGCCTGGGCAGAAATGGAAGGGGCTCCCCTGTCCCAGCCTGGCCCACACCTGTCTCAGCCCAGAGGTGAGGCCTCAGGTCTGCAGCAGCTGGCAGGAGGCAGGGCTGTGAAAGAGGAGGCTGGTACTGGCTCCTACGGCTGAAGGAAGCTGATTACTAAAGTTCCAGGGTTTTTCCAAGCTGCTGCTAAACGAGCCAGTATTAAAAATTAAATTATAAAAAAATCAAAGTATATGAAGTCACAATTAAAGAAATTATATTGAAAACAAAGGTAATAAACACTCGAAACTGATCACTACCTAATGATGTCACTGTTTTGCCGCCATCCGTGTTCTGGAGCCTAGTCGTGTCTCCTGTCTGCGGAGGGTGGATTTCTCAGGTGTGTGAGCTGCTCTGCGTCTCTCCCCAGCTCTGCACCCGGACACCCTGACAACAGCCTGAAATCAGCCGAGTGTTTATGCTACAGATAGGGGATGAACTCTACACATCAAGGCCTTTTCCCTCCAGAGAGCTGGTTGTCTAAGGATTCTGGGCAAGGGGACACAGTCACCTTTGTTCGGCGACTACCGTCTTGAGAATGTCCTCTTGAGAGCGGAATACACTGACTTCAGGGTTTTGCGGCCCCTAACTCAAGCCCAGCTCAGTGGCAGAGAGGAACCCAGCTGTCCCTCTGTGCAGACAGAGGGAAGGGAGGGAGGGAATGCAAGTCCCCTGCCCTTGCTCCTGGTGAGAGCCCCTGGGCAGAGCTGGGGGCATCAGGGGCAGCAGTAGTCCAACCAGGAATGAAGGCACAGTGGCGGGTCAAGGGTTGGGACGAAAAGCCTGGTGAGGCATGGCGGGAGGCTGAGAGCAAGGGGCTGGGTACCACTTAGATCTGATGTGCAAGCAGGAGGCACAGAGCCCCACTGAGGTCAGTGTCATCCCTTGAGAAGCCTTACAATCCTGGGACTCTGACCCAAGAACTCCCTGCTACTGCAGGGAGGGCGGGCCGTGCTGCCCAGAGCAGCAAGGGACCAGGTGAAGCTCCCTGGCAACAAGCCTGAAGCCAGCAGCATCCTGTCTCCCTTGGTACCCAGAATCAGGCCTTGAGCATGGCAGGGATCTAACTAATGGTAACAGATAACAACTGGAGGGATTGAGGAAAGCCTGGGTGCTGAAGTCACACGGACAAGATGGGGTAACTTGACCCTAGATAAGTGGTTCGTCTCTCATCTGGGTTGTTGCAAAGGTTTTTTAGAGAAAGTTTGTAAGGAGCCCCACACAGTACCTGGCACATAGTAGGTGCTCATACCCGGGGGCTCACAAAGCCAGCTCTTCAATCACCAGCTTGCAACTGAGGCAAGTCCCCCCACTGCCCCTGGCAGACGTCGGTGACCACATCTGGAGCAGCACAGGTGGGCTACATGATCTCCAAGGTCCTTACCCCTGTGAATATTCTCCGCCGGTAAGAATAAAACTGGTAAGGGGGCTGATTTGAGCGTCAGAAGAGACGCTGTACTTACAATCCTGTCATTAATATTTGAAAAGACACACAAAAATAATAATTATCTAAGTGTGGTGGGGGAACCTTGGATTCTTTCATTAAGTTAACAAAATGAGGTAGCAGTTAGAAACAAAGCTAACTTCATTCATTCCTCACCGATGAGGATCTGAGGGACAGCATATCCCTCCCAGAAAGATCCGTGGCAAAAGCCTCAGGTACAGACTGAGCTAGCCTTTTTTATGATTCACCTGTTATCACAATTTCTAGATCAAAAACAGAACAGGGTGCTCGAAGGAACCGTAGACGAGTGGCATGGATAGATGACCAACCCAGAATCGCTTCTGAAATATGCAGCCTCCCCTGGCCTCCAACAGATGGGGGACGCTTGGGGAGGGTTAGGTCCCACCTGGGGATGGCAGGGCGCTGAAGGAAAAAAAAATATGTTAATGTATAGAATGAAATCCTGTGGTAAACACCAAGAATGTGGTATTAACACCACTATCAAGGGCTGCCAAGATGGCTTTGAACTAAGCCTTACGGGATTACACTATAACGGGACCCACCGAGGGCAGCCCCCTGCTTGTCTGTCTTATCACAACACCTGGGACAGCGCAAGAGCTTGGCAGGTCTTTGTCAAAGGAATGCCTAAATGAAGGAAAAGATCATAGGAAAATCACAAGCCACCTTTTCTAACACCCCTGGCTTGACATCGGGAAGGTCTCGGAATCTCGTCCCCGCCCTCCATGCCCCAGGGCAACTGGTGGGAGAGAGAAGAGACTCTTACACTCTGGGAGAAAAGGTTGGGAGTGGAAATCTCGGACACTGTGGGACAAGGGGCCACAGAATGGAAGAGACAGTCAGACTTGCATCTTAGATGTTTGGAGCCTGATGCAGCCAGAGAAAGAAAGGAAAGGTAGGTTTGACCCTGCATCTGAAAATGCTAACGGCAAGGTGGATCTGGGGACTGGGAAGTCCTGGGAGGACTAAGTGAGATTGACTACAAAGTGGGCGGCCAGTGCCCATCTCTCAGCAACAATGAGCACGGCCCCACCCGCCATGCCACATTCTCTGAAACCCACTCAGGCGCCCACCCGGTCTCCCGAAGTCCTTCATCTGACAAATCCGGCTCTTGAGCAACTCCTGGGTGCACCACCGAGGACTGGGACCCGGAAAGCCTGCTCCCTTCTCGGGCTCCCCACGCTCTCGCTCCGCCCAGGCGTCTCCAAACACCAACCTCACGCGGGGGCTCCCGTTCCTCCCCCTTCCCCGGGCCACTCGATGGAGACCCACTTTCTACAAAGGGGGGCACCGAGAGCCCCTGACCACGCCCAGCCACCGCCCACCCTGAGCGCACCAGCCCCGGGGTAGGCCACCCAGCAGGTGAACGATTGGCGCTCCCGGTTCCTCCAGACCCCAGAGGCGCGGGGGGAGGAGTTTCGAGCCCGAGGAGGGTTGGGGTGGGGGTGGGGGAGACGCGGACTCCGACCCCCGGAGTTCAGGCTGGGGCCTGGGTGTGCGGCGGCCTTACCCGGGCATGAGGCCGGGGGGTACGTAGGCGGCATTGAACTCGGTCAGTAGCGTGCCGGCGCTGCGGGAAGCCATGGTGGGTGTGGCGAGCGCGCTGCGAGCCCGGCGCCCCAGGGCCCCCGCCCGACCGTAAACAGCCCGGGGTCACCTGGCAACGCGCGCCTGGCAACGGGATTGGGGCCGAGGGGTAGCGGAGTTGGTGGGGGGGGGCTCCCAGACCTCCCCAAGCGTGCTCTCCCGGGGATCCAGCCAATCGCCGCTCCCACTCAAGCGGGGCTCCCGCGCCCAGGAATGGGCTCATCTCTCTGCTTCCCCGCCGGCCCGCGCGTGGTGGCGTCCAGATGCGGGATGAAGGAGGAAACTCGCTGGAGAGGCCCGGCGGGGGATGCGCCCCGAGTGCCCTTCTGTCCCCTACAGGACTCGGGGCCGGCCCAGCGCCCTCGCTGCGGAGGCGGAGCAGAAAGCGACAGCCCCATCGCTGGCTCTGCCCGCGCACCCCAGCTCCTCGAAGGAAATTGTCTTCCTACTCTCTCCCCGGGAACTTCCTTCTTGCCTCGTCTTGCCTGTCACACTACTCCACGAGAGTGGTTTATAAGCAAGGGGCAAAAAGCAAATCTTGGGAAGATCTGGACGCGTGATGTACACCGGTCCTCAGTTCCGAAGTGCAGCCCGCAGGGTTGGCGTGTTTGTACCAGAAAGCAAACTTACCCAAGTCCCCTCACACCCCATTTCTCCAGCGACCCTCATCCCAGCCCTGGTCTTTAACTGGGGTGTGAAAGAGTTGTGACAGCCTCCAAGGCGACAAGCTCTTTGAGGCCGCGGCGTGGAGCCAAACCTGTCTCCCAGCTCCCTTGCAGCTAAGAGCACTCTGCCCTTTACCCTTGGCCTTCTCGGTTTCATTCAGTCCTGTCCAGGAAGTGTCACCTTCACAGTTTGAATCTGTAAATGGCAGCTAATGAAGACCAGAGACACGAATGAACTTACAGGACACTTTTGCAACCAGAATTGTCAAAAGGCTTTTGCTGAGAGATAACAATGGGATTGGGGGGAGCCATGGGCTTCCAAAGAGTGCAAGAAGCAGGAGAACTGAGGTCTGGGGAGGAAAAGGAACTGACCGGAATGAATGGTTGCAGACCAGGCAGAAAGACTCTCCACCAGTCCCTCAAACTGCAGTCAGATCTGTGTGTTTCTAAGTTCCCCATGCAGAAGAGGAGCAATAATAAGAAAAACATTTGTAAAAGTTGTGAGAGAACAGCTCTCAGTTCAGGTGTGCTGTACTCCAGGAAGGTGCCCCCCCACCACCCCGCCGCCACCGACAAGGTCAAGTGCCCACTCCCTCCCCCATCATGACTTCCCTGCTGGTGGTGCCCTGAACCCAGGACCCTGTGTTCAACTTGTCTGCGTTCCAGTGAGCCTTCTTCTTGGGGTCCAGTACCGTATCACATTCACCCCTGAATCCCTAGCACCTGGTACTAGGAGGAGCTAGTATATGTTGAATAAATTTTATAGTAAGAGTTACAGTAGTAGGTAGAGTGGAAATTAAAAGGTGAGGTCTGGCTTTGGTTTCAGAGGGTCAGCTGGCTTGGCTAAGGGGTGCTGTGTGTTGGGGTGGAATTACTACCATTTTACCAATATAGAAACTGAGGTTCAGCCAAGCTCAATGCTTTGTTTAGGACAAGTTCATGGGCTTTTTCCTAAAGAGGCACAGGCCTCTTGAAACTCACTCACCCCCTACAGGAAAGAACCACCAGAGGGCCTGGGGAGAAGATGGATCTCTTTTTCCTATCAAGTGCCAACAAGCCTTACAAATAAAGCTAGTTTGTTTTTTTTTAAAGAGACATTAAACTTACCTGCTTTTAAAATTTGGTGGATTTTCTTTTGTATTCAATAAATACAATAGACTGAAATACTCTTTGTTTCATTGTGGCTAGATAAAAGTGAGAAAGGAGAGCAGGAACTGAGGAAGGAAAGGGAGAGAAGGAAATAGAACATAAACAGAAAAAGAAAAAGATGGCAATGTAACAAGGAATCATCTAGAAGGACGCTCCTATGACATCCTGCAGGTCACTGGACTGTAGAATTCAAAGGGAGTAACCTCTTGTTAGCATGCTGTGAAAATTTGATGCTTCCCTTTTTGAACTTTTAGGCTCTATTCCCCTTATCCCGTCAACCTTCTATGGGTATCCTATTATACCCAGCATTCCATGCGAGGCTCTGGGACTGCAAAGATGCAGGGCACCAGGGTCTCCCCGTGGTGAGAATGAAGCAGTGAAATGAGAGGGGTGGGGTGGCACAGATGAGAACCCCACCCGGTCTGAGTAAAGGTGTGGGTGCAGAGGCACTTTCAGGATTGGGCATCAGTGGGGCTGAGTCGGGGCCAGAAGGCAGTGTGGAGTGAGAGCACTCCCTCCAGAGCGACCAGCCAGAGGAAGGGGCAGATGGCCTTGCAGAGGTTCCAGGTTCCAGAATCCTGGTCCCTGGTCTCCCTTTCATTATAAGCCTCTCCTGGGGTATGTTGCTGGAAGAGACGGCCGTTCTTTTTCAGTCCTCGGAAATTTTGCCAGATATCCCTTCCCTGCACCCTCCAAACCCGGCAGCTAATTGGACACAAATCTTGACAGTTCTGCTCCAGTGAGGCTCACCGGCCCAGCCTTCTCCATCCCCGCGCCCAGGATGGGGTGAGGCTAGCTGCCTTAAGCATCGCTCTTAGTAGAACATTAGCCTCTGATGCCTTCACATTGGGGCAGTTCGCATCATGCGGAGCCTGGCTCCTGAGCTCCCATCTCTCAGATCCAGGGATCCCAAAGCAGGAGGTCAGGACCCCACCTCCTGGGGGTACAATGTCCCCAAGAGCAGGTGGGGGAAGTAACATCTCCTTTTTCTCAGGGCTCCCTTTCTGACAGCAGCCACCAGACACAGCCTTAATGCTGTCTGGTGGATGCTGATTTTCCAGCGGGCGTGGGGGGGTGGGGATGGGATTTCTACGTGGCACAGTGGGACCCAGCCAGGTCTGACCCATCTAGGTTCCCTGAGCCTCACGGACACCAGCAGCCCCAGTGGCCAGCTTGACTGGGGGCATGAATCCCCTCGAAACACCAATGCAACAGGCCAGCCTCCTGTGCACACAGATGGTAGAGCTCCTTGCACCACGCCCCCCACTTCACACTCATGTGCGTGCCCCTCTGCCCACTCCTGGCGGCTGCACTGGCCTAGCAGGGCACAGCAGAGCCGGGTGGAGAGGTGGGCAGGAGCGTCAGCCCCAGGGGGCCGGGAGAGGCTGTGCAGGGCTTTATCTAGGAGCAGGTGGCTGCTGAATAATGAATTCCCACTCCGACTCTGAGCCTGCATTCCCAGGGCTGCATGCAGGGCACACCACACACACACACACACACACACACACACGCACCCCCCAATATGCACTGGGCTGACAACTTGGAGGGGCGGGCACTGGCAGGGCTGTGAGGCTCTGTGAATCGCTGGAAGGAGCAGCTCTCTGGCTCGGTTGCCTGGGTCTCTGTGGGCAGCATCCAAGGGGGTGCAGGAGGCGGGAGCAGCAGAGCAGAGAGGGAGAGGAGGGAGGCGTGTGCGTGTGAGCCGAGCTCCGCCAGACTCACTCCTTCCCCAGCCGCTCCTGCCCGCCAGAGGTGTCCAGGCTCTACACGCCAGCATGGCTCTGTTTGTCCACCTCAAGACGGTCTCGGAGCTGCGGGGCAGGGGCGACAGGATCGCCAAAGTGACTTTCCGAGGTAGGGGACCCCCTGTCTTAGAGGGACCCTAGCTCTGGGCTGATGGGGATAAGGCAGGGCAGGGAGGATGGATGGGAAAAGTTCTAGCAGGGTTGGGGCCATGAGGCTTTTCGTGGGCAGCCCTCTGCCCCTGGCCTGACTGGCCACTGTGATTTCCTGACAATCAGGGTCCCCCGTGTCGCCCTGTCTGCGTCTGTGTCCGTCCTTCCCTGCGCTTGCCAGCGTGCAGTGTGCCTGGTAGGGTGCAGAGTTCGCTCCCTGCAGGGGGTTCCTGGGGAAGTAGAGGTAAAGACCGCCTCTCTGAGCTCAGGGGCACCCACAGCGAAGAGGCCCAGCCCCGTAGAGCCTCGTGGGCCCGCTCCTCCTCTCCCTCTCCCTCTCCCTCCAGAAGATCTCCCTGGGCTCCGGGTGGTGGTGGCCTCTGCAGACTGAAAGCCGTAGCATGGCTCCCCAGAAACCAGGCAGCCAGGGGCTCTCTGGTTGAGGACACTATTGGCTTCTTGTGGATTTATTGGTGGGCAGGGATCCTGTGAGCCCCACTGGCCTCCCCTCTATCAATTCTCTTCCTATCCTCTTCCCTTCCCATGCATCCGGCAGCCATTTACTATGATCTGTGTGCCAAGTCTGGGGGCTGAGCATGACCCAGACTCTGTCCTTGAGGAGCCCATCTCCAGTGGGACAGAAGGACCAGTGGGCAGACAAGTAGGACAGGTGTTTGATATGATGAGGACGGAGACAAGGGCAGCATGTAAGTCACAGAAGCGGCACCCGACTTGGGCTGGGGCAGAGTGGTCAAGGAAGGCTTCCTGGAGGAGGTAGCCCCTCAGCTGAAACCCAAGAGACTAGCAGGAGGGAGCAAGGTGAGGAGGTGAGGGCAGAGCTGGTGCTGGGGACGGGAGGCTCAAGGCTGGGAGAGGAGCTAGAATGTGGAACGGAATAGATAGAGGATCCATGAAGCTGGAGCCCAGAGTAAGCACAGAAGCTGAGGCAGGAGAGAGGCGGAACCAAGGACGCAAGGCTGCCTTTACCCTAAAGACAGTGGGCAACCCCAGAGGCTTTTAAGTAGAAAAAATAAGACGGGGCTTTCCTGTGCTTACCACCCACCCACCTTGGCTTCTGACTGGCCACAGCCCAGCTCTCTGGTCCAGGGGCATCTCTGATAGCCTTTCACTAAAGGCCAGGGCACTCCTCACTAGACATGGCCTTTTTCCTGAGAGGGGACGAGGATGGGGGCTGGGGAGGAGCTGAGAGAAGTCCAGCAGAACAGAGAGCAAAGTGAGCACTGGGCCCAGGCTGGGTGCATGTCCGCATCCGGATTACAAGGGAGAGGTGAGACTAGGGGCCGTAGCCCCCGTGCCCTCATCGCCCCCCAGTCAGATGGGCTCTGGTGGGAAGCCCAGGTTGTGCACAGAATGGGCAGGAGTGCAAGGGATCGCAGCGACCCCGCAGGCAGGTTGGGGAGGAAAGGGTGGGCAGGCTGCCTGTTGCTTCCCACACCAGCCCGAGGACAGCTTTGTCTGCAGCACCCTGGATCTGTGTGCCACCTGCTGGCTTTAGGAAAAGCGAGTGTGTCCCTTCATCTGTGAAAACATGTCCCCGGGCTCTACAAACAGCACACCACTCGGCTGCTTGGCTCCAGAGGGCTGTGCTGCTGTGGCCACGACCCGCCGGCCCCCTGTGGCGGCAACCAGGCATTTGCAGGCAGAGACACCAGGGCCCAGAGGGAAAGAGACCCCTGTGGCATCAGTGGAGGGGCTGGGGCACAGAACCTCACCCCCTTCCCCGGGTGCTCCAGCCTGCAAGCCCCTTTCTCTCTTCCTGATCAACCAGAGCATGCTATCTGATGTGCCCCCTTCTCCTTTGATCTCCTTTGATCCCTGGGACTCTAGCCTCAACCAACCACACGGGAACTTGCTGGTTTGCACACTGGGCCTTCTGGACCGAGTGGGGAGATCCATTTCCAAGCGGTGTACCTGCAGCAGGCGGCCGCAGACAGAGCTAGGGGAAGGAGCTGGGCATCAGGAAGGGGCAGACGGCAAACAGGTTTCCAGAAAGCATCCTTTGTAACAACCAGAGATGTCTCAGCCATTCCTCGGCGGCTGCCAGCAGCTCACAACCAGAAACATCCCCCAAAGCCCAACATTAACAACAATTCAGAGGAAGCAACCTATTCCAGAATGTTCCACAGCACTTCCTGGCATACATAGCCTCAGTTGTCCAAGCAAATGGCCGCAGGGGGAAATCAGAAACTGGTGAATAGTCAGAAGGAGAGGATGGCCCTGAGTTCCCCTAGTCCCGTGAGTGAAGCTCAGTGACAGGCTGGGTGCGGGGAGCCCTAGTGGGTTGGGCCTTCTGGCTGTGGCCCAGGCAAACAGGATAAGCTGTTTGAAACATAGCTTGCCCTTCTGTGCTGTGTTCCCTGGGACCCCTAGGGGCTGCAGTGGAAAAAGTTCTAGATACAGAGTCAGAAGCTCTGGGTCCTACTGGGTTCTGCCTCTCACTTCACCTCTCTAGTCCTCATCTTTAAAATGGCCACGTGGGTAACAAGCACGTCGCCGGGTTGCTTCAGTGAGATAGTGGGCACTGGAGGAGGTTGAGGGAAGGGCATTCAGATGACTGCTAGGTCTGCGAGGCACCCCTTTCCCGTGCCCCTGGGGGGCAGGTGCTGGCTCCCGAGCCATCTTCTCTCCAGCCCAACTTCCCCAGGGGAGAGGAGAGCACATCTGAGGGTTTCCTGACCTGTGCCAAGAGCGAGCAACTCTAGCCTGTCCTCTGCTCTGTAGGGGCCCCCCGGCTGAGATGTTCCTCAGGAACCTAGGCCTAGAGCAGACTGCCCGAGAGCCCTGTTCCCATGGGGGCTGCGCGTTCACTCTTAACTTGATCCTGCCATTATTCCTTCACTCACTGTACATGGGGATGCTTGTGGGCAGGCCCAGGACCCTGGGGGTGAAGACACAGCTCCTGCTTGCAGGAGCTACAGTCCACTGGGTCATACAGAAGATACCAGAAGCCCTGGCCCCCAGGCCACATCATACACGCAGACCCCAGAGCCCCAGAGTGTCCCGTGAACAAGATGAGACTGTGGTCCTCATTTAACTCAGAGGCCTGCAGCCAGAATCAGGAGTGGGCTGTTTGGAAAGGAGCCATCTGGATGGCAGGTCACTACTCAAAGAGAAGCGGGACTCTCCTAGTGTTTGTCCTTTTTCAACTGCTAAGTTAGTTCTCAGCATCAATCAAAACCGGGGAACACAGGGTGGTAGAGCCTGTAAGTTCCTCGAGGCCAACCTCTGTCCAGTGCTCAGCCCACCCAAACCGGAGGAGAGAACCTGGGCTGCCCGTGAAGTAGCGACAGGCTGTCTGGGGCCAGGCCCATGGTCTCTCCGTACTCCCGTCCCCAAGCTTTCTTGCCAAGATAGCGGGTTTGGGGGTTGGATGTGTGAGTTGGGTGTTGTCTGGGGGCTGGGTCTGATCTCCAAGTAATTCACCTGAACTGGTGATTGAACAGCGGCAAAGGTCTGCTTTATCAAAGACTTCTCCCTCCTCCTCTCCCCAGCCCACCCCACTGCATTCCCATAACATTCTTGTCATTCTCCCAAAGATACAAACCCTGTATCTCTCCAGACCTTGAGACATTGATTTCTTTTGTCTGGAACAACCCCCACCCTCCATCTTGAGAACACGCATTAATTCTGTCCATCTTTCAAGGCCCAGCTCATATGTCACCTCCTCTGGGAAGCCTTCCCCCTCCCTTGCAGTGCTATGTGCTTACTCCTCCCACAGCTCATCTAGGGCACTTGGTATTTTAGAAACTGCAGCAGTTCTGGGGCCCCAGAGGGAAGCTGACCCCATTCTCTAGAAAACACGGGGGAGCCCAGCTCTGGCCCACAGGTCAGAAGCAAGTGGGGCCACGTGTGGCCCAAGCCCTTCATAGAACACGCTCTTTCTGAGCACGGCTGCATACAACACATGGTACAGGCTGGGGTTTCATAGTGAACCAGGTTCCCATAATCAGATAGGGGAGCAGAGATGAGTGGGACATAATGGGGAAATGTCCAACTCAGAAGGGCCAAGGTGTGCCTAGGGTTGGGCCATAAACTGCAGCCTGCTCGGGGATGGCAGCTTCCTTCTTACACAGGTGGAGACGCAGAAGGAGAGTTGAGGGAGGGCTGCTGCGGGAGGTCAGGCCATTCTGGGTGAGGGACTGGAAGGACCAGAGGCTAGAGGAGGGAAATCCCAGTTGAGTACCCTGACTGGGAAGCCCCAGGTTGGGCTGGAGCAGAGGCTGCAGGGAAGTTGAGGTGGGATGGGGGCGGGGGGGCAGTGAGGGAGATGAGCCAGAATCCATGGGGTCAGGTGAGAGAGTGCTGGGAGGAGGTGGGGTCCCGACCTCAGCACAGGGGTCAAGATGTCCCCACTCATGGCTGTGGGGACCACCCGGATTCCAAATTAGATTTCTTTTCCCCATTAAAATGGAGGAGCTCTCCCTCTTAATGAGAAATAAGACCTCTATCTCGAGGCTTCCCCGCCATCTCTGGTCTTGTACCACATCTCCTCTCTGAGAGCTTGTGGGCTAGATGTCACCCCCCACAAGGGGGTAGGCATTGCCCCCATGGAAGGGGACGAAGGGAGGGACCCTTAGGACAGACTCTGCTCCCCACACTAGCTGTGAACTCAGCTCTGTGCATCTGCTGTGCCTCCCACCTCCTCCACTGTACCCAGCACACACAGGCCCCTCACCCCCTGGGAGTGAGGCTGGGGACAGACCTTCTCTCTCCAAATTCCCAGGTGGTAAATGTCCCCCCTCCCACCCAGAGCAAGCCAATGCAGACTCAGAGAGAAGGCAGAGCGCACTGGAAATTCCCCAGGCTTCTCCTGCTCTGATGAGGGTGTTTTCATGATATGGAAGTGACTGTAAAATTGTGTCCTGCTACAAAGGCCCTCAGCAAAAATGCTTCTGGAAATGTGCTCCAGAATAGGCTTGCAATAATTTCCCTGAATTGTGATGCCTTCCTTGGTTGTCTCACTCACCTTTACTCATAACATAAAAGCTACAGCCCTCCCACCTGCACCCATGGCTGGGCCTAATCCCTTTTTTATTATTAACTTTCTATGATGGAAAGTCTCAAAGACATACAAGAGTTGGGAGAGTGTTGCGTTGGCCCCCAAGCTCTCCCAGGGCAGTCTTAACATCCGTCCACTCCTGGTCAGTCCTGTCCCATTTGTTCCCCTCCTCCCCCCATACCCCAAATTATTTGGAAGCAAAGCCCAAACGCCACACCATGTCATCTGAAAATATCCACTACATAGCTTTAAAAGACAACGACTCATTTTTTTTTAAACCCACATATTACATCACTCCAAAAAAATAACCCCTTCATACTACCAAATATTCAGTCAGTGATCAAATTTCTGATTGTCTCTTTGATGTCCTAATTTTTTTCCTGGTCATTAAAAGCTACATTTTCATGTGCTTTGTAAACCAAGGATTTTATCATTCATTCACTCCTTTCATTCGTCCAGATAATAATATTTAGTGAGGGCCAGCCATGTGCCCTCAAGTGTTATTTTAGGCATTGGTGTGACAGCAATAAATTAAAAAGACATGGTCCTTGCCCTCAAGGGGAAGCCAGTCATTGCCCCAGTCACCACGAGCAGCATGAAGAATATTCTGGAAAGGGAGGTGCAGGGGCAAGGCAGAATGAGGCAAGGGAAGCCCACGCCGACCAGGAGGTCTGGAAACCGCCCTGAGAGGGCGCATCAGGACTCGCTAGTTAAAGATGGCAGAAGAGCCCTTGGGAGGGGAGGTGGGAGCAAACCAGCAGCACTGGTGTTGGCCAAAGTCAGACGCCCTGAAGCCAATAAATGAAGCTGGGTGGAAAGTGGGACCAGGGAAGAGATTTTACTGCAGGGGCATGGGGGATGGGCTGATATTTAAGCTGACTATTTAGCTGGGACAAAACCTACAAATGGCCCCATTCCAGGCAGAAGGGCTAATATCAGTACAGATGTAATGGCGTGGAGCTGAATCAAGGGTTTAGGGAGTAGGGAGTGCTTGCTGGGGATGGGGTGGGCGTGCCCTGGAGGGGAGGCGGAGCCCAAACACAGAGGGTTTGAACTTCCGCTTTTTAAGTGAATAGGAGTCTGATGTTTTTAGTAGGAGAATGGGCAGGGGACATCTGGTTTTAGAAAGGACACTCTGGATGTCAGGACTCCAGACCAGAGCCTAGGGAGGAAGCTGGGGCAACCGTACAGGCAGAGGACTGTATCTTAATGGGGAAGCTGTGGGTTTGGACAGAAGAGGTGACATCGGTTCAGAGAGGGGGTAGTGAGTCTGGAGTTGATAGTGAGCAAGAAGGCAGGACCAGAGTGTCTCTGAGTTTCCTACTAGGGTACCTGGATGGGTGGTGAGGCTGCTGGTGGAGGAGGGGAGCGTGCCATGCAAGGAAGAGCAGGTTTGGGGGTGGGGGCACAGAAAGGACAAACTTGTCTGTCGGTCATTCTAGTGAAAATGTCCCCCAGGATGCCAGAGATCTGGCTTGGTACAGTGAGTGCCCAGGGAGGTGGTTGGAGCCCCGTGGTTTGGGAATCCAGGGGATACCTGAAGGTCTAGGAGAAATAAGGTATGCCTGAGTCCTTACAGGGCTGCTTTGGGGTCCAGTGGAAAAGGCCATATACGAGAAGTTGTGCCAGTCAGGCACCTGCTGCAGACTTCGAGAGAGACCAGAGTGGAACAGACTGTGACTCTCAGGGACTCCATGGACCGGGGGATTTGGCGGCAGGTCAGGGGGGAAGGGGGAGGTGGGCAGAGCCTTGCTTGATCCTCCTTGGGATTCCTGCTGACGCCCCAAATTCTGCCAGCCATGAGTTGATGGTGTGGAAACACCTGGAGCCACAAAGCAGGCTCCTCCAGGGTGGGCAGCGGGACCCACACAGTGCCTGGCCCAGAGCAGCCCCGGGGTAGAGGTGACACCTGAAGGAGCAGGTGCAGCGGGAACAGAGACAGTAGAGGGGAGGGGCCACTCTGCAGCCCCCATCCCGGCAGTACCAGGCAGTGACTGCTCCTCGCACTGCCAGTTCCAGAAGGGTCTCTGGAGACAGAGAATACCATGTGATCAGTTCTACCTAAAGCCCTTGTCTACTTCCTGCCTGGACTGATCCACCCTTGAGACAGTGGCTCAACAGTCTTTGTTCCTACTTATTTATTTATTTATTTTTCCCCAAAGCCAAATGGCTCAGTGGCTTAGTTGAAAGTCAGTTTCCACTCCCTGCCTTCTGCCCCCCTGCCCCAAGCTAAGGTTTAAGATAAAATCAGGACTATAGTTTTAACAATATTTTACCCCATTAAGAATGTAAAAAATCACTTTCCCACCATGCTTTATTATATGCCCAGTGCCTGGCTTAGAGCAGGGACTCTGTACAGCTTGTGGATCACTAGGACCACAGGTTCCTCTAATTTGTCACAGTAATGGGGTCACCTGAGACCTGGCAGTTGATGAGTGTATAGCGGGCACTGTCCTAGTCTCGAGGGGAAACACCACGCTCTCTCTGCCTGTGCCTGGGTCTGAAAAACAGGAACTGGGGCCAACAGTTAGTTACAAAGCAAAGTCAGAGTTTGAGTGAGCACTTAGAAGGAAGTACAGGTTTAAGCTGAGCCAGAGAGAAGGAGTTTATAATCCTTGCCCTGTTCTCTGCCTCCTGGATGAATCCCTGGTGTAAGCTGAGTTTCTACTGTGTGTGCCTGGGTGTTGACAGGACGGGGAAAGGAGAGATAAATGAGTGAAGGTGGAAAAAATATTTGAATGAGATTTGTGGACAGTAAAGTGTTTGAAGTAGATGGATCCCCTATCTGGCTGAGAAATGGGGAAAACAGAAGGGGCAACCTTCCCTTTGGGAGGCCCAGGGACTCTCCATAACCCAGGTCTGACTCTGTGAGTCGCTGGTCATTTTCAGAGAGCACAGTATTTAAGGAACATCACTGGGGGAAAGTGTTATTATGGGAGATAATTACAAACAACTAGATGAGAAAATAGGTAGGGATATAGAACACGTGACAACACTATCAACTGCCTTGACCTAATTGGCACTTCTAGGACATTTCACTCCAAACTGAAAGATAGACATTCTTCTCAAATGCATATGGACTACTCATCAAGATAGACCGTATGATGGGAGGTTATACATGTCTCAATACATTTCAGATGACCGACATCCTCCGAAGTATGTTCTCTGACCCCATCAGAATTCACTTAGAAATTAGTAACAATAAGAGAGATCTTAAAAAGCTCCAAATATTTGGAAATTAAACAATATCCTTCTAAATAACCTGTGGTCAGCGAAGTAAACAAACGAGAAATTATAGATCGTTTCCAGCTGAATGATAATGAAAATATGACATGTCAACATTTATAGTTCTACATACCTATGGCAGGAAAGAAAGAAGTCTAAAAACAATGATGTAGGTTTCTGCCTTAAGGTGCTACTAAAAGAAGATCGAATTAAACCTAAGTCTTAAAAACATCATGCTAATTGAATAAGCCAGACACAAAAGACCATGTGTCATATGAATCCATTTGTATGAAATGCCTCGAACAAACCCATAGAGATAGAAAGTAGACGATTTGTTGCCAGGGACTAGGACAATGGGGAATGACTTCTAATGAGTGTGGGCTTTCTTTTGGGTGATACAATATTCTGGAATTAAATAGTGGTAAAGGTTGCACAACCTTGTAAGTGTACCGAAATCACTGAATTGTACACTTCAAGTGGGTAAATTACATGGTTTGCGAATTATATTTCAATAAATAGAAATAAATACAACCCCAAAATACTAAAACCAAGAGAATAAAAAAAAAAAAAGAAATAAGAAAGCCAACAAAGCTGAAAGTGGACTCTTTCAAAAAAATTAAAATATAGATAAACTGTAGCAAGAGTGACCAAGAAAAAAAAAAAAAGGCAAGAAAATGCAAATTACCAATGTCAGGAATGGACAAAGGGATATCATTTCATTAAAAGGAAAATAAGAAAATACCACAAATAACTGTATCTCACTAAGTTTCTACAACTCAGATGAAGTGGACAAATCCCTTGAAAAACACTGTACCAAACTGGTACAAAAAGAAATGGGAGACCTGAAGAGTCCAGGATCTATCAAAGACATGAAATTCAAAATAAAAATGATGATCGTAATGATGGTAAACTGCTTTCCCATCAAGAAAACTTTAGGTCTCCATAGCTTCACGGGTGAAATATTTATTTAGAATAAATATTTAGAATAAATATTTAGAATAAAATTTAGAATAAATATTTAGAAATAAATATTTCTAGAAAATATTTAAGGAAGAAATAATATTAGTATTACCCAAACTTTTAGAAAAACAGAAGGAACACTTTATAACTCATTTTACGATATGAAACCCTGATAAAGACCTTATACAAGAAGAATATTAGAGCCAAATCCCTCATGAACAAAGAAGTAAAAATCCTTAACAAGATATTAGTTGAGTTACAATCCATGAAAGGGATAACACATCATTACAAGCAAATTTAATCCCAGGAATGCAAGGTTAGTTTAAAATTAGAAAATTAATCAAAGTATTTCACCACATTAATACACTACAAGAGAAAAACCACCAACAAATACAGAAAAGCTTTTGACAAAATCCAACACCTATTCGTGGTAAGAACACTCAGCAAAAAGGGTAGAGGGGAAATCCTCCTCCGTCTCATAAAGAACAGCTACAAAAGACATTGGGCTAACATCATACTTAATCCCGAAACAAAGAATATTTATACACAGAATATTACTCAAGGATAAAAATTAAAAGAATTACTGATGTATGCAACAACATGGGCGAATTACGAAAATATTACATGGACCAAAAGAAGCCAGACACAAGGAAGTACATTCTCTACAGCACCATTTATGTAAAGTTTAAAACAGGCAAAACTAACCTTTGGTGATAGAAATCAGAGCAGTGGTTACTTATAAGGGGTAGAGACTGACTGGAGAGTGAGCAGTGAGGCACCATCTTAAGAAAATGAAGATGTCCTAAATCCCTATTATAGGATGATTACACAGGTATGCTCAGTTATCAAAACCCGCTGAGTTGTGCACTTAAGGTCTGTGAATGTAAGTTTTACCTCGTTAAAAAAAGAGCTAATCACACCTAAAATACCTAAAACTTGAAAAATATGTAGATGAGGAAGAAAATCGTTTCTGATTATATACTACTAAAAATAAGCTAACACAATGTGATTCACAGTAGAGAAGACCATTTTTATATTTGAGATGTAACTTAAATGCCAAAAGCAAGAATAGGACCCTTTAATGGAATAATAGCCCTTTTTTAATTGGGTGATGAATTATGTCCCAGGTGTGCAAGCATTACGATTTGCTCCGTTTTATGGATGAAAAAACTAATAAAGAGAGGTTAACTTCTTCAAGGGCTCGTGGCCAGCAAGTGGTAGAGCTGGGGTCTGGTCCAAGAGACTTACCACACTCTCCTGTGGTCCCCTGTGCTTGCAAGGGACTTGACACTTGACTCTGTTTCAGTTTTCGGTTCCGGGATATAGGCCAGTCCAGGGTAATTGCCCCAGGTTAGAGATGATGGCTCTGTGACCCTGAGGGGTGGGAGAGCAAATTCCAGACATGGGTCCAGAGCCTGAGATCCCTGAATCTTGTCCTCAGGACATCCCTTTTCTCCTATAGATGGCCCAGCAGCCCACCATGTGTCCTTTCAGGAACCCAGGACCCCCTTCTCAGATCTACCTTCAGTGGGCTGCTCCCTGAGGAAAGACCTTTTTCATTTTCCCCTTTACCATCAGAACTCGCCTGTCCTGTGTCCTGCTCCTTCAAGGCTCCACTCTCCGCTCACACTCACAAACACTTGCTCACACGGTCTTCTTTGCCCGGATGTCCCTGTCACTCCCATCTCCCCAGGGTCCATGCCCCTGCCTTTGCCGTGTCTTCTTTGATGTGCTAAGCTGAGGTCATTTCTCCTTTTCCTGTGTACTCATTTTGTTCACACTCTGTTGTCTGCCAATGATCAAATTTTGCCTTGTACAGTAGTCTTTTACATGCCTGACCTAACCCCCTTCTGGATTGTAATAAGCGTCTTTGGCCAGCGTCCCATGACACAATCTCTTATAGAAGCCCTGTCCCCTCCACGCTGACACAACAGGGGCAGAAGACCCCCTTGCATGTGGGAATGGATGAAGACGCACCAGCTAACAGCCCAGTCCCCACACACCTGCCTTTTCCCAAGGTCTGGCTCTAACAAGGTCAAATGTCAGGAAGACGGGCCTGTTTGGTTCCGACGGGGCACTTGGTACCCTTAAGTCATATCATGTGAAAGACTAGCACTCCGTCCTGCAAATGAGACAAGATTTGGGCTCACCTTCATCTAGGAGGGTAGCAGGAGGAAGGATATTTTAAATGGCAAACGGCATACCAGATAGATACTTCTGTGAAGCTTTGGACCCTGAGTCCCTCCATCTGGGTTTATCCAATGTCACAGAACTTCTTATAAGTGTGAGCTCAGAGTCTGCTCTCCAAACTTCATTTATTGACAGAAGGAGGAGTTTACTCCAAACCCCACAGCTCGGCTATCCTACCAGCAGCTGCCTCTGAAAGAAGGGGGTGCCGTTCAATTTTCCCCGTCTCTCACTCTATCCACAAAGCCTCCCCGCTGCAAGGAGCAGGCTATTTTCTTTCCCTCAAGCCTCATTCTCAATCTTCTCCATGGCAAGGAAGGTGATTGGATATTGGGGTTTCAAATGGTTTTGTCTGAAAGCCATTTAAGAGGGAGCAGAAATGTCAACATGACCCATGTTGAGTGGAGAAGATGGTAAGTGGAAATGAACTTGAGAGGAGAGATGGGGTTAGGAATCCTTATTGATAACTTGCCAGGGATGACAGAGGTCCCCTGGCTCTGTCCTAAGGCATACAAAGGACCACCAGAATGATCCCTGCCACTGTTTGCAGAATTTTCCCCTAAAATGTGGCTTTTCAAAAACGCTTGAGGACATTCTGTTTCTGTACAATTGATTTGATTCAGTTTAGCAAATCTTTTTTTTTTTTAATATCTAGAGGTAAAATTTAGCTCATCCCGTTTGACAATATTCACCACATCTAAATCCCCAGAGCCCGAGGCGATGAGGTTTTACTGCACTTTGGAGCCCCGATGCAGAAATTCTGCAGTCGCTCATTTCACCGCATTTTATGTCCTCTCTATCAAGGCTGTAGGAAATCCACACCCGGGGACAGGTTTGTGCCTCAGTGGCTTCCTGCACCCAGTTGGACGGTCCCTCCCTGCCTTCACCTTGGCTGGGCTGCTGGGTGTTCACTCCAGGAAAGCCTTGAACACAGAAATATTCAGGTTCATTACCATCTTCGAGCATGAGGAGACCTTTGGTGATTCAGAGCGCCGGGTCCTCGGGGAAGCCCCAGTGCACACATAAGCACTCCCGATTCCCCATATATATTGTGTGTTACCTGTGGGGAAAATTGCGAGCAGCTCAGGCACCATCGCTCATGCTTTCCCTGTCCTCCCCTGGCTGCCCTGGGGTTAGTGGGTGAGATTTTTCTTCCCGGTTTTTCAGTCTTGTTTTGTCCCTGGATAGTGCTAGAGACTGTTTCCCATCTGTCTCGTTCACACATCTATTTTCTGTGTATCTAGTTCTGTTTGATAGATTCTTCCGGATTATCTGAGACACAGCCCCTCCCCGCAACATGCTATTCCTACACACACACACACACACACACACACACACACTTCCGCAGACCTCCACCAGTCTCTGACAGCAAACCCCTGGCCTCCTCCTTATCAGGAGGTAGCTACATACTTGCTCTCAAGTTCGGAAGCCCACGCAGTCCCTGGAGATCTCTGGATCAACCCCTTTTCTCACGTGAGCAAGGAAACCAAGTCCAGGGGACCGAAGTGGCTCCCAGGGGACCGAGCCCCATCGCAGTGCGGGGTCAGAGGGGGCTCACTCCAACCCTTCCCTGGCCTGGCGCTGCCATGCCGGGTCAGCACGTTTGCCCCTCCCATGCCCACTCTGCTTGCCAAGTCCTCTCCTGGGTCACCAACTTGCCCATCAGTGACAAGCACAACTCAGCCTCGGAATGGGGCTGAATTCATCTTTGAGATAGTCCTTCAATGACACAGACCACTGGTTTATGTTGGTGAGAATATCAAAGCATTTTTCTTTCCATGATTAAAGCAAAGCATGGTCATGGAAAAAAATGCCAAATGTAAGTGTATACAGTCAAAGGCCAATGTATGCCGCTTCCAGTCTCTTCGTGCTCCTGCTAGCCAGAGGTAATAATTTCTAGTGGCTGGAGATCTTTGTCTCTTCACAGATAGAAGAATTTGGTTTGGGATTTGGGGGTGGGGCAGTTGTATACAGGATTCTATTAAACATTTTACCCTTTTTTTTACCCCCCTCCCTTTGGTCTACAATTGAGAGACAAAAATAAATTAATCCTAAATAATAATTTCTTTTTAATGCTCCCTATCTCTGGGTTTCTCCTCATAGAGATGACAAGTCCTTCCCACATGCTTCCACCCCACAAACACCAAAAAGCAAAAAATCCTCCCAAAAGCAATGTTTATCCTTCCTTCTCTGCATCACTTCTCTATCTCACACAACATGGTATCTCACGGTATGGACTGTATGGTATTGAATGGGCAACCCGTTCTAGCTCCTATTAGACCATCAGCTTCCCGCAGGCAGAGGTCCTGGGCCTTGTACTCATCCCTTTATCCTGAGGCTCCAGGAGGTAGCCTGGTCCATTGTAGGCTCCAGCAAATGTTTCTCAAAGTAAACTGAGGTGACCCATGCATCATACACACTGCCCGCCCCATGCCCCCCAACCCTGTCCTCCATCCCTCCTGATTATGATTCTTCCAGCAGTGGAGCCGGTCCTCACTGGATGGGCTTGAAGAGCAGGCAGCTTGGTTTCTGCCTTGGCAGGTGGTGTATGGACGTGGGCTGGTGGGAAAAATGTGTGTCCATATCACACTCGGTAGTACCCGTGCTAGTGGGGAAAGGAGGGGGTGACGTGTGGGAGAAAGCACCCGAGGCTTTCCTCTCTGAGGCCGACAAAAAAATGAATGAGAGAGTTCTGGGGCAAGGGATGGTGGGAAGGCCCATGGCTTCCGGGGGAAGAGGGTCTGGGGCAGGCCTGGTTGTGGTGGGGCGGGCTTGGGCAGGAGCTCCTGGGCCTGGCTGCAGACAGAGTCACAGAAGGGGGCAGCCAGCTGGCAGAGTTCCCACCGCCCTGGGGACCAGGCTTCTGCTCAAAGCAGCTGCAGGCCAGGGGAAGCCAGTGGAGCTGAGGAGATAACAAAAGGAGGCCAAGAAAGCCACCGAGAGAGCAACAAGGTAGAGAAAAGAGTCCCGAGTTCTCCTCTCATGTCTGCCTCTGACCAGACTGTCCCTTCTTACCTTAGTGTCCCTATCTGCAAGGTGGAGCTAGTGGCCTTTGACCTACCTACACCACAGGGCTCCCGAGGAGGGCAGAGAAGATGGTGTGGGCACTTGCCTCAGCCCGAAGAGCACAGCACATGACACGGGGCCCCTGGCTGGTGACAAGTGCTATGTGAATCCAAGTGCTGTCCTGGTGACTGCCAGGTGGAGAGGTCTGACCCCAGCTTCTTGTCCTCTGTCCCCACCAGGGCAAGCCTTCTACTCCCGGGTGCTGGAGAACTGCGAGGACATGGCTGACTTCGACGAGGTAGGACACCCTTGGGGACCCTCCCAAGCCCTGGCCAGGAGAGCCCGGGCAGAGTGACTGACCCACAGAAGGGCAGTGTGGTCCCAGTCCATGGCTTGCTGCCCTCTGGGGGACTTTTGTTCTCCAGAGAAAGGGCCTACAGGTGTCAGAGGCCTGAAAGTGAGCCCTGGCTGAGGGCCCGGCCTCACTCCAACAAGAGGGGCTTCCTTCCCCTGTTCCCTGGGCACATGGAGGGCTCAGGCTAAGCCCACCTAGGCTTCCAGAAAGCCAGTCTCAGAGAGACGTCACCCTTGTCAATCTAAGAGCGATCAGGTTACTTATCCCACTGTGTCTCCCTGCAAAAGCTGTTTTCCTTGAACCTCAGGTTCAGAGGGTTGAGTAAAGCCAACACGTTTGAGGGCATTCAGCCATCCTGGTTTGTCTGGGACCGAGGGGGTTCTTGGGACACAGACCGGAAGGGATAAACTAGGAAAAATCCTCATCTTACTCAGAAGAGTTGGTCATCCTGCATATCCTTGACCTACTTACTCCTCCAGAGAAGAAACTCCAGCTTGCCTCTAACCATGCCCAACCATCAGAAAGGCATTGAATCTTCTTACACATGTCCCCTTTGGACTTCTGTGAACATTTCTCTGGAATATTCCCCAGAACCTGAAATTGCTGGCTCACAGGATTTGCACCCACTTAAACTTCCTCAGCATTGCCTCGGTCTATACTCCCACCAGCAATGCATACGGATCCCTGGTTCCCGGTCCTTATCTACACCTACTGGTATTTAGCTTTCTGACGTCTAACAGTTGTGTCTCATTGTCCTTTTAATAATACATTTATAGTTTCCTTTTTTGTAAATTGCCCGTTCATATTCTTTGTCCTTTTTTCCTGTGGGTGTGGCTGTCTTTTTCTTATTGATTTGCAGTAACTTTTTATATGTCTGAGATATCGACCCCTTGTTTGGATTTAGAGACTGAAATTTCTCTCTGTCTGCCATCTATTTATGAACTTTGTCCCCTCGCTGACTAGGAGTCCTTAATCCTGGTGTGTTTTCAAGTTTTGCTGAAGACCTCTTCACACTCTTCTAGGTTACAGGTACATTTCCCTACATTTTCTGATTTTATAATTGTATTTTTTTTCTTTTACCTTGTATGTGGTTTTAGAGAGGGGTACAGTTTTATTTTTCTCCATGTAAGAAACCACTTTTCCTAACATCAATTTACTATGCAATCAATCACCTTCTTACCATTTAGGGTCTATGTCTTAGCTTTCTATCCCATCCCTTTAATCCGTTCGTCTGTTCTTGAACTTTACCACACTGTACTCATTAATGTGGCATTTTTGTATGTCTTAGTACCTGATGAGGCAAATTCCCTCTGTTTCCTCTTCTTTTTTTTTTGAGGATGAATTATTTGTGGACCTTTATTCTTCTAGGCAATTTTTAAATAAGTTCATCAGGTCCTTCCAAAAACCAACTGGAATTTTGATTAAGTTCCATTTAAAAAATTTTTTTAAATTTTTTTTTATTTAAAATTTAATTTATGGGACACCTGGGGGGCTCAGTTGGCTGGGCGGCTGCCTTCAGCTCGGGTCATGATCCCAGCGTTCTGGGATGGAGTCCCACATCGGGCTCCTTGCTCAGCGGGGCCTGCTTCTCCCTCTGCTTCTGCCTGCCACTCTGTCTGCCTGTCCTCGCCCTCTCGCTCTCTCTCTCTTTGACAAAAAAAAAAAAAAAACTTAAAAAAAAATAAAAATAAAATTTAATTTATATATATAAATTATTTTTATATATATAATATAATATATTTATATAATATATTTTTACATATTTTTTATAAATCTTTATATAATAAGATTTTAAAAATAATTGAGGGAGATGTCAATTTTTTATAATAATAAATCATCTATCCAATTTATCCATCATCATTTACTAACATTCTTACGTTTACTGCAAAGAAGTCATATGATCTTGATGATGTTCTTCTCTTTTTTCAAAAAAGATTTATTTATTTATTTATTTATTTATTTTATGGGGAGGGTAGGGGTAGGAGCAGAGAGAGAGAATATCCAAGCAGACTCCATCTCACAACCCATGAGATCGGGACCTGAGCCGAAACTAAGAGTTGGATGCTTAACCAACTGAGCCACCAAGATGCCCCAATCTTGATTATTTTCTGGATGCTTTTTGGTTTTACTGTTATCATGAACGGTGTCTTGCTTTTACTACATTTTTTAGTTGATTATTGTTGACCTAGAGAAATGCTTTCTTTTCCTTTAGAAGTCCCCCTGTTATCTGACAAACTTATTGAAGTCTCTTACTTGTTTTCATAGTTTGTTTTGTTTCTTATGCAGGTGATCATCTCATCTACAAAAAGAGGTTTGATCTCTTCCCTATCAGTCCTAGCCTATCAGTCCTATCCCCTTACTTCTTTATCTTCCCACAGAACATTGGTCATGATCCCTAGTTCTATGTTGGACAGTAATGGTGATTAGTAGGCATCCTTTCTGTGCCTCTAGTATTAAAAGGAATGAGAGCATCTAAAATTTTGTCATCATATATACTTGCTGTTATAGGATCTTACTATTTAACCTTGTCTAACTTGTCTGCTAAGAGTTTTTACTTGAAAAGGTTGTTGAACGTTCAAGTTTCTTCTGCATCTATTGAGACAATTATAACTTTGCTCCCTTAGTATATTCCATAATGTTAAATACTTTAATACACTATTATATTCAACTGCCAAATATTTCTATGTAGCGTTTTTGAAGCTACATTTGTAAAATTTTCATCATTTGATAATGCATAAAGTTTTCTGGAGCAACATGCATAAAATAGAGACTTCCTCTTCCTTGACCTTTTGGAAGAACCACATGTAGAGGCATCTAAGTCTGGATGGTTTTGGGGAGGGGCCTCTTCAACCCCTTTTTCAATTTCTGTGTGTCTTCTTGCACCAGTTTTGGATTTTTATATTTTTATATTTCATCTAGGTTTTCAAATTTATTAGCATCTATTTGATTGTAAAGTTTTAAAATTGTTTTTAAAATGGTTTTTTGTGTGTGTCTGCCTGTAGTTATTTCCTCCATTTTATTTTATTTATTACTGCATTTATTTTTAGCTTTGCTGCATTTATTTTTAGCTTTGCTCTGTTTTTCTTGGTCTTGCAAAGAGCTGTTTATCTTATTAAACTCTGTAAAGAACCAGCTTTTGGCTTCATTCATCTCTTCTGTTGTTCACCATTTCATTGATTTCTGCCTTTCTCTTAATTATTTCCCTTCTCCCTGTTTATTTTATTTTGCTCTGTGGCTCTTTTCCTAACCCCCTGAATTGAAGGCTAAGCCTGTTATTTTTAACTCCTTATTTCTTGATAAATGTATTTAAAGATAGAAATTTTGCTGTGTATTAGCTGCATCCTACAAAAATTTATGTGTAGTATTTTCATTATCGTTTATATTCCTTTATGATTTTTTATATTCCTTTCAACGTTTTTTATATTCCTTTTCTTTTTAAAGAAAAAGAAAATTTCTGGGGTGCCTGTGTAGCTCAGTGGGTTGAGCCACTGCCTTCGGCTCAGGTCATGATCCCAGGGTCCTGGGATCGAGCCCCACATCGGGCTCTATGATCAGCAGGGAGCCTGCTTCCCTCTCTCTCTGCCTGCTGATCTGCCTACCTGTGATGTCTCTCTCACTCTGTCAAATAAATAAATAAAAATCTTTAAAAAAAAAAAAAGAAAATTTCTTTTTAAATTTTCTTTTAAAACCGAGTTATATAAGGGATGTTATTAAGTTTCCAAATGTGTATGACATGTTAGCTCCTTATTCTTTTTTTCATTTCTGTTTTTTTTGCATTATGATCAAAGTGCCCAATCTGTATGATACCAATCCTTCAGAATTCATGGAGACCTTGATTATGGCTTCCATTCATGGTCATAAATGCCCACTCTACCCAAGGAATATGCTCAGTGGAGGGTTCTTTATGGAGTGCAATGTAACTCCCGGCTTCTTAGTTATACTATTCAGTTCTCACCTTTTCTGCTTATTTCTTTCTGCTTGATCTATCAGTTTCAAAAATGATGGCAATAAAATCTACTTCTACAAATGTTGATTCGCATGTTTCTTCCTATGGCTGTCAGCTGTTGCTTGATGTGTTTGGAAATTGTATTTTTAGTAAGTTCTATAGGTTCATGATGGCTGTATCTTCTTGTCTATTTTTCCTTTTCCTGGTACTTAATATCCCTCTTTGTCTTTTATGATGTTTTTTGCATTAGTTTCTGTTTTGCTGGATGTTAAGATTACAATGTCAGCTAATTTTGGTTCATTTTCCTAGTGTATCTCTCCATTCTTTTATTTTCTTGGTATATCTTTGTTCGTGCCTCCATTTTCAGTATTTCTGTGCTCTTAAATTCAAGTGTGTCTTTTTAGGGTGTGCATTTTAAAAAATATTTTATTTATTTATTTGTCAGAGAGGGAGAGAGAGCACAAGCAGGGGGAGAGGCAGGCAGAGGGAGAAGCAGGCCCTCCTTTGAGCAAGGAGCCCAATGCAGGACTTGATCCCAGGACCCTGGGATCATGACGTGTGCCAAAGACAGAGGCATAACCCACTGAGCACCCCCCCCAAGCATCCCTAGGGCATATATTCTTAGATTAAATGTTCTCTCTCAGCCTGAGAGTCTCTGTGCTTTGATTATTTTATTCATTTACATCTATTATAATTGGTATTTTGATTTTTATTTCTATCACCACCTTATTTTATATTTTCCACTTACTGTCATTTTTGTTTGTTTGTTTTCTTTTCTCCTTTCCAGCTTTCCATGGGATAGATCAGGTTTTCTTTTGTTAGGTGAAAAGTTATACATTCTATTTGTGTTTTCAAGGTAGTCACCCTTCCTTGGTCATGTTTAGGGATCCCTGTTGATAGCTGGAAAACAAACCAGTAATTATAGTTCCCCTATCATGACAAGTATTGTAATACTCTCCTAGTCCTCTTTGATCTCCCTACCTCAGCCCACATTGTCTAGGTTATACAATTTTCATTCTAGGTTCTTATGAATGTGTGTTATCCTTTTATTTGTCCTAGCCTTCTTTTTCTTTTTGAGGACAACAATGGTCTTCACCAGGATACCTGATCACCTTTACTTCTCCTATCTCTTAAGCATCTCTTGGCTTTTTTTTTCTTCTTATTTGAATATTTTCTCTAAAAGCAGTTTCAGTTTGGGTCTTTGTGTAACCAACCTTCTAAAGCCTTATAAATCTGAGAACAGTTTCTTATTTCTTCAAATTTGAATAAGACTTTCACTAGATATAAAATTCGAGGCTCAAGTTCTTTCCTTTACTTCAAAATATCAGTGCCTGTTGCTGTTGAGAAGTCTGATGGCCGTCTGGTTCTTGTACCTTTGCGTGGGATCATTTCTTCCTCCCTGGGGAAGAAAAGTATAATTCCTTTATCTTTCATATCCTCAAATTTTATGATAATGTGTCTAACAGTGGGGTGTCTTATCTCTCCCGTTTTGCTCTATTTCGTAAGCACTTTTCAAATCCAAGGCTTTTCATCTTTCATTTATTATAGAAAATTCTATCTCTCTTATTTTTTTCAAATATTCCTTCCATTCAGTTTTTGTATTGTTCTCGTCTCTGCACCCCATGTTATCAGATGCTGCTATTTCAACCTCTAGCTGTTATTTCTTTGCTTTTAAATTTTTTTGTCTATCAGTCCTTTCCTGCTGTTTTCTGAGGAGGGAGTTCTTCAAAATGATCTTCCAATTTACTAATTTGTTCTTTTTTTCTTAACATTCTTGTTCTTGTTTTATATCGCTAATAAATGTTTTTATGATCCATTTGGTCTAATGATTCTGCCCCCATTGGTATATACTGTTCAGGGTCTTGTCTTCCTTTATAAGAAATGTCTCTCCAAGTGTGTGTTTCCTTTGGCCAGTTCAAGTGCCCCTGGTATCAGCTATGCTGTCTGCTGACCGGTACTGGGGAAGCATCAGAGGTGAGCTGGGTCAGGCCCTAGGGGTTGAAGGGCAGGCGTGAGCACTGAGGGGGGTGCCCAGTCACCATAGAAACAGGCAAGGTCTCGTCTCTAAGCCTTTAAGGAGAAACACGGTGGACAGAAAGCAGGCTAGATTTTTAACCAGCTAGTTTTGAGGTTGCACTGAGAAGTCCATGAACACCTATTTTTTTCAATCCTCATCCCAGTAGGGCTCTTGCCACCATTTTATCAGTAAAGGAGAAGGCAAGGATCAACCCAAGGCAAGGCCAGGGGTCAGTAAAAGCAGAACTCACGAAGATTTCCTCCCACCCATTGTCCCACTGCCAAGCCCATTCCCCAGCCTCCCCTGGGCAGCCTCCATCCTCCTCCTGACACAGAGCAGCTCAAAGAGGCTTTGGTCTCTCGTTTCTCAAAGTTGTTTGTCTATTTGTTTGTTACTTCCTAGAATCTGTATTTCCCTCTTGCTTCTAGGGTTTCTCCGCAGTTGACTTTGGGGTGAGAACCAGCGGTCCTAAGTTACCATCCTGGCATGAAACAGGAGCTCGGCTGTGACCCCCAGAATAGCTTACCCCTTCTTTCTTGGGCTTTGCTTCTTCTCTTTGGCTTAGGTGGGCTTGGAAGGGCCTCAGGGCAGACCGTCTCCTCTGAACCTGGTATTTAGCTGAGCAGCCACCAGGCTTAGGGGCCACCCAGAACCTCTGCCTCCTCCTCACATTGGGCCCATCCCACACAGTGTGGCTATGCCTGTAGGCCCAGAGCTGCAAGCACAGAGAAGCAACGCTTTGACCTTCTCTCCTGTGCTCGAGAGTAATCGTCAACCATCACAGCCAGCAGGCTGTGCCCTCCCCAAGAACAGTTCTGTTCTAGATGTCTCCCCTCCTAGCTGTGTGACTTTCAGTTTGTTTCTAAGCTTCTATGACTCATCTGTCAAATGGGAATGATGGTAGGTATGAGGTCTCTTTGTCAAATGATGAACAAAATAAGGGGTGATGGTGACAGTGGACCATGGCTACTTACTATGCCAGCATCTTGGCCTTGGACTTGCCCCGCTATGCAACATAGGCTTCCTTCCCCTTCCCCGTTTCATCAGTCAGGGCTCTGAGAGGAGGGGTGGGTTGAATGGAGACACAGGTACCCTGCCTCGGTCCCTCACAGTCCTGCCTCCCTGGGCCTCTGCCCCCAATCTTCCAGGCGGAGCATCTGATTCCCTGTTTCTTCTCAAGTCTCCCCAGGGACTTGTCTGTCCAGGCCTCAGCTGGTGAGCAACCTGATGCCCCTTCAAAGGGCGCTGCCACCCCTTTCCATGAACTGCACCCTGGGATACCTGAGCCACAGGTATACATGACATTCAAAGTTAATCACCGTGTCCTTCCTCTCCCCATTGCTGCCCAACATGGGGCAAGTGGTTACTCAGTCCCTACCAGCCCCAACCAAAGCACGGGGCCACATTCTGAGCACCTCCCATGTGCCACGCTAGGCTACCCCAGAGTGGGATACGGGCTCAATGGTGCTTGAAGATCCATGTAGGAACTCGGGCATGGGGGAGCCTCTGGATCCATAGGGAGAGAGTGGGAAGAGGCCAGAAGCCAGGGAGTAATAGGCAAAAGCACTGGCCAGAGTCAGAGAGTAGCCCCAAGATGGGGAGAAGGGGTCCTCACTGGGGAAAGTCCGACCCACCCAGGAGCTGACTGGGAATTTTCTGGTCATCACTGTGGGGAACCCACTGGCAGATCATGGAATGGGGGCCCAGGATACTGAGTGACTGGCAAAGCTCAGCACTCTCCTCCCCAACACTGCAGGGACTTGTCTATCACTTCCCTGGGGAAACCCCATCTGACAATCATGGCAGCAGCTTCCGGAAGCAGCATTGCTTCCTGAGCCATCCTCTTCGATGCAGTCTCCACAGCAACCAGCCAATGGCGAGGCTCAGGCTCAGAGAGCGTGTATCTTCCCAGGGACTGGAAGTAGCAAAGCCAGGGCTCTAAGTCCACACTTCACTTAGATTCGAAATCTACTCCAGATGCAGCAGTAGGAAGCTGCTCCTGGGCCTGACCCCCCAACACCCTTGCAAGGCCTTGTTTGGGGGTCTTCCCATGCCCCCTGCCACCACTCCTCCCTCTGAGAAGTGCCCAGAAGTCTAGCTGCCACTGGCCAGCAGGTAACTCCTGCCAAGCAGGGGAAGCAGCCCTCCACCCCTTGTCAAGGAGGGCCCAGGGGCCTGTGTCAGCTCAGCCCCCAGAGAGAGCCTGAAACTGCCGGCATGCTTACACCTGTCTCCCCAGACTGGGGTGGACAAGTCCTAAACTTCCTTGCTGGTCCCTGGAAGAAATAGCCCATCTGTGGTTCTAGAACAAGCTTGCAAAAAGAATCTCATCAGCCCCTTGCAAGACTTCTGAAAATCTCGTGGCTTTTCAGAAAGTCTGTTTTCTCACGTTACTGTGCCCAGAGCTTTCAGGAACCAGCTCAGGCAGGTACAAAGCGCATCAGCCTGGGAGTCATGAGAATGGGTCTATGGTCCTCACTGAGGTATGAACAAGCTCTGTGACCTTGGGCAGGCCGCTCAACCTCTCTGGGCCTCAGGTTCCCCTTTTGTAAAATGGGGAGATACTCCCTGTTCTGCCTGCCTTGTGGGACAGATGCATGGCTGAAAAATGAAATAAAAGACAAGAGAGCAAATGTCTCTCCCTTCTCTGTCCAGACAAGGGTGAGAGGGGCTGCTGCGGGCTGGGCTGAGGAACTTGAGTGGGGAGGCAGTGGCCTTGGAAGTAAGACAATGCTTCGGACAACAATGGGTGGAAACAGAACCCGGATGGGGTGTCTCCTTTCCCTGAGGCTGGAACCTGAGACCCTCCATTAACCTACAGCTCTGGAGGGCAGGGGTGGGGGTGGGGACAGACTTTATGCCCAGCCAGCAGGTAGCAGAGACCCCTGCCCTGGGGGAATAAGAGTGGTCACAAGGAGCCCACCCCAAGGCAGTCTGATTTGGCTCTAAGCCAGGCCCACCGTGGACCCGAGGCCACAGGGGAGGACACAGCAGCAACTTGCAGGAATGAGAAGAGCTGCTCTATCCCGGGTACCTAGCGTGTAGTAGGATGGGCTGAGAGCTTCACACAAGCATTCTAACTCCCTGGGTTAGGATCATTCCAGGTGATAAGTAGCCATACTCAGGATCTGTACCCAACTCTACCTGATTCCAGAGCCTGTGGTCACTTGCAAAATGAACCTGCCCTCAAGGGGCCCAGTCCAGTGGGGAGATGGACCCAGTACAGACAAAGATGGATCATGGGTCTTCTGGACTCAGAAGAGGGAGAAGTCATCAGCCTGGGGGTGGGGAGGCCAGAGGCTGGCCTCACCTGCCCACTGCACTTGTACATGGAAGTCATGGGCTATGAGCTCCATGGAGCCAGGAATGCACCTGTCTTGTTTAATCAGTGGCCTGGCACCCAGCACAGGGCACAGGGAATATTGCCAAAGAAAAGAATGAACAAAAGAATGAACCCAACTTGAGTCTTGGGTCTTTAAATTCCCAAGATACTCTCTTTCCATTGAATTCTAAAGCTTTGTAGCACATTCCAATTCACCCCCACTCCCCAAATCTGGAGGACTGTCCCTTTAAGTTCATCATCTTGCTGATATAGGATGGTTCCAGACCTAGTTAGTGATGAGGCTCAGGCTAATCCAGGTCATTCTCCAGCCTGCATCAGGGAAAACTTTCCGTGGATCCCAGATCTCTGGGGCTGATAATGCACAACTTTGTCTCTCTGGCCAGCACCTGCCAGGTCAGGGCCAAGTTGTGAGCTGGTGATCTAGGTCATGGCTTCACATTCCCAGGGGTCTGAGGCCCCTCCTCTGAAGAGAGGTCCTCCTGTCCTCCTCCTGTCCCTAACACTTGCCACCTTACTTCTCTCAATGTTCTTATTAGGGGCGGCAATTTCAGGAAACACAGGAATGCAGGAAACACCCCTGCGTTCTGTACTGGCCGCAGTGCCATGTACAAAGCCTGGCACAAGGAAGTGTTCAGCAAACCCTGAAGGTGTTCAGAAAACATTTGCTCTGAATGGTGTTTGCTGGCTGGTTACATCTTGAGTGGCAGTGCTCGGCTTAGCTACCATCAGAGTCCCCCAGAGTGCCTGGAGGCTGACATGGCGTGGAATCTGAAATGCTGTGTGGGTTCCCTTGGCCCAGTCTCTGGCCCACCAGCATGCAGGGTACCTCAGAAACTGAAGGCACAACTTTGAGCTGTTGTGGCCACGGGAAAGGAATCATGCTGGTGCTGTTTCAGGCTGGAGAAAGGCCCCTTGTTCCCTGAAGCCTCCAGCAGTCCCTGGGGTGCCATCCCCAAGAATGCCAGTCCTTGCCCTGGCTCCTGGAACTAACATACACAGAACATCACTACTGTCGCCACCATGTTGGTCGCCCTCTTACCCTGGGCTGGGTTCTGTGCTAGGTTCTGCACTTCACCAGCCCCACAATCGGCCCAAGAAGCAGTACAGTGACTGCCACCCTCCCTTTACAGAAGAGTAAGCTGAGGCGTGGAGAGGTGAACTAGCCCACCCGCGCTTGCCCACCGGCAGCCCAGGTGGCCATCTGAGGCCCATTTGTGGAATGCCTACTGTGTGCCAGGCCCTATGCCGGGTGGAGGGAGACCTTGGTGAATGAGACAGAACTGGGCCTGTCCACTCTGCTCCTGCTCTGAGGTGCTCTGAGAGCATCGGTCAAGCTCTCGCGGGAGCTTGTGCAGCAACCGAGGGAGAGGGAGCCCAGCATCGGTGTGCGGAGAGGCAAGGCCTGGGGCATGGACCCCAGCTCTGCCACTGATGTCAGGCCTCCCTGACTTGAGTCTGACTCTTAGAGAGACAGCAGGGGGAAAGTCACAGTCATCTAGTGCTGTGGAACAAACCACCGCATTCTCCACATTTCTGGGCTTCCCGTGATTCTGCGGTTGGCAGGGCTTGGCTGGGCGGCTCTGCCTCCAGCTGGGAGCGCGGTCGGCGGTGACTGTTGTCTGGGGCACCTTGCGTCTCCCTGTGGCCTCGCCTTCTCTGGGCCCTCTCTCCACGCTCTCTCTCCAGCACGGTGGCTTCGACCTCTGTGCCCGGTCGTTGACTTCTAAGAGGGCCAGGCTCTTATCTCAACTACGAAGTTACATTACCACTTGTTAGCTAAATTTCTTTGGTTAAGTCTGCTCTGAGCCTCAGTCCCCTCACCTGCGAAGTGGGCGCTGAATTCTAGAATATGTGCAAAATGTGGTGCCAATGCGGGGTAGAGCTCAATAAATAAACATTTTTTGGTGCTGCCAACCTAAAAGGATGGTCCGAGCCACAGGCCCCCTCTGAGTGTCAACCTCAGCTAATCTCTCTGGCTTTAGGAGCGGGTACAGGGTGGGAGGCCAAGCCCTGAACTAAGGATTAGGAGACTTGAGTTCCAATCCTGTCCACCACCAACCGGCTGTGTGTCCCACAACACCTCTCACACCCTCCATGCCCCAAGGTCCAGAAGAAGCCCACCTAGGCTGTGTTGCTGTGAGCATGGGTTATTAGCAAAGAGCGCTCTGAGAAGTACTGAATTCTAACCAGATGTGCTCTCTGGGTTCTGAAGGGACGTGCACAGGTCTGGGAGCCCCGAGGCCCCCCACAGCCCCCACCCCGTGGTCCCACAGCCCTCCATACACATCAGTACACATCACCCCAGCTGGTGGAAAGGAAGTAATGGCAAAAAAGTGAGAAGACAATGAAAAATAACAATTTTCTGGTAAAAGAGAAACAGGACATCAACAGACCAAGGCAGAAGAAATGGTTAGAGAGTGATGGAGGAAGAGGGAGAGATGGTGGAAGGTCAGGGAGGGGTGAGGGTCAGCCCCAGGCATTCTGGTAGAAAGTCCCCACAAGGAAAAGCAAAATAAAACAAAATAAATCATGCCTCTCATTTCTGCAGTGTTGTGTCCCTTACAAAATCCACCTGTGTGATCTCACTGGGTTCTTCCAATAGCCCCGTGAGGGAAGTCTGGTCACCCTCATTTTATCCACGAGGGAGCTGAGGCCCCATGCCAGGAGTGGCCTGCAATCCCAAAGCTAAGTGGTGGCAGAGCCAGGGCTGTCCTGCTCACTGCTGTTCCCGAGCTCAGGAGGTATTTGCTGGGAGCAGGAGGAAGGGCTAGAAATACGGCTCAGCCACAGCCAGTTGGGGGGGGTGGTGGTGGCAGGGACACGGATACCTGGGAGTTCCCCTATCCCATGCTGGGACCCCCAGAGACACAGTGAAATCAGTCTGAAATGCAGCCTGGGCCGAGGGAGTGTTGAAAGCTTCCAGAAGTGATTCTAGGGTGTAGGCGGGATGGAGAAGCACTGAGAGAGGGACAGAGACCGAGACCCAGAGAGAAACTGATGAAGGTCAGAATGGAGCCGGTGAGAGCAGAAAGAAGGGCAGCCAGGAGAAGAGAAGAACAGAGAAGGGTGGGGTGGGCATGAGAGATAGAGAAGGAAGTAAGCATGGAGGGGGTCAGAGGCAAATCTGGCCGACTCCCTCGGGACTAGTCTCTTCCCACGTGAAAGCCCCTGGGACAGCCTTAGTCCCTGCCGTCCACAGTCACTGGCCCCCGACCCCTGCATTGCTGGGGCATCTGCTCCTCCTGTCCCCTCCTCCTGGGGCTCCTTCCTGGAAACACTGAATGTGGCACATTCTGGAAATGGCCCCCCATGCAGCAAGTCCAGGCCCTTCCTGCAGTCTCCCATGCGGGCAGCCGGCCCAGAGCCCCCTATGCTCTGTTTGGCTCATCTGCCCATGGAGACCAGCTCCGGATTCCGTCACCACTCCCTGCCCAGAAACTGCACCCCAATCCCTAGGCAAGTCAGTGCCTGGCGGTGAACAAGCAGAAGTCCCAAGCAGCTTCCTGCTCTGGGTCCCTTTTCCTCACAATGACTTCCGCTGATCTTTTGTGTTCACTTCAGTCATGTCTCGGCTCAGCACCCCTTCCTGTCTTGGCGCCATGGCCACAGCGACCCCCTTTTTCTCCCAAAGTCAAGACCCCACCTGCACACCGGCAGGTAGAGCAAACACACACCCCTTCATCCCACGGAAACCGAAATCTCAGCGGCTCTGCAGGCCTCTCCCGTTGGTGCTGTGGCTGCTGAGCTGGGCCTTCACCAGCTAGCTTATTTCCCTGCAGCTCAATTAAAAGCAACTTCATTAAGAAAACCACACATCTGGCTGTGCTGGAGGCGTGCAGACAGCAGGAGCAAAAGCCGCTTTACGAGGCCTGCGGGCCCCGGGCTGGGCCGCCTGCTTAGCCGGCCCGTCTGTGTCCATAGCCTCCAAAGTCTTCCCCAGGCCCCGCTCAGAACCTTCTCCCTTCCTGGCCTCCACCCCCTCCTCCTTCTGATGCCTCTTCGTCTCTCACCTGCCTACTCCAGCTGAATCCTGCCTGGGACTGAAGAGAGCGACATGAGGCCATTTTCCCGAGCCAGGTACTGCCCACACCGTGCGGTGACCTGCCAAGCTGGTCCGGCTCTCCTCGAAAAGCCCTGGGCCCCCAGTCTGGGAGATGGAAGCTTTAGAATGGCTCTCAGGACCCGCTCTCAGAGGCCCCCCAGGGCCTGCTCAGCCATCAACAGAGACAGAGTTCTCTGAATTGTGTTCCTTCTGTGAGGCCTGCGTGTGAAACAGAGAGCATGGGAGCAGCCCTTGGGTTGGAGGAAAGACTAAATGAATTAGTGCATCTAAACCACTCAACCCCCCAACTTTCAGCACAATGAAAAGTTCTCTACAAATGGCAGCTATTATTAAGATTACTATCTTAATACTACTTAATACTATCTTAATACTAATTACTATCTTAATACTTAATCCTAGAGCTATTATTCAGATTATTATTAAGATGCCTATTGTGATGGTTCATTTCTCGCCTATCAGGCAGTCTGGATTCGGAGGGGAATAAAAATGATACAAGTTTGGAAGTCACTGCCTTCCAGCTGTTGTGTCAAAATCCCCGACAGTAACATCTCTCAGCGGCATTGTGAGCAGAGCGCAGAGCTTTCTGGTCGTCTTCCGTTATTCACAGTCCAGTCCAGGAAGGCGTGTCATTCCAGTCCCGCATCTTAGAGCCCGGGGCCTGGTCTTCTCGCTTCTGTCAGGCCTGTGGTTCCAGACCCCGAGTGGGACAGGAACGTTGGCTCTGGCCTTCAGCATCCTCTGCCCGCTCCAGCCCAAGGTTGGGGACATGGTCTGATTCTGGGGGCCCTGTCATGAACGTGGACCCTCCTTGTGGCATGACAGCCTCTCTGATGAGCTCCAACCAGCTCTGGAGGCTGTCAGCATGGCCGGCCTGGGGACGCGGGCTGTCTCAGAGAGCACCATGTGGGGGCGTCCTGTGGGCAACCTGAGCCTGGCTCCCCACACGGTACGGGCTGGCTTGGGTGGAAGGTCAGCAGGCTTGCTGAGCCTGACTCCCCACAGAGCAGAATGGCCTTGACCTCTCTGAGCAATTCTTCTAGGAAGGAGCCGCAAACACGCTGGGCCTAGGATATAACTAACTGTTGGTGTCTTTCCCTTCCGCAGTCTTTACACCCCAGGAAGAAGGAGCGCTGGGGTACATTTGGGAGTGAGAGGCCTTTGAGGAAGTCCTGAGGCAGGAGCCTGGTTCGGCCTGTTGGCAGCTCTCTTTAGAGGATGGGGTCCTTAGCAAGTCTAGCCTCTATTTGGGGCCCTCCTTGCCATGTCTAGGGCATCAGGAAAAATCCCACTCAACTTCCTGCTCATCATTACTATCAATTGAATAATGAAGACAAGATCAGATCATGATCTCAGGGTCCTAGGATCAAATCCCACGTCAGCCTCCTTGCTCAGCAGGGAGCCTGCTTCTCCCTCTGCCTGCAGCTTCCCCTGCTGGTTCTCTCTCTCTCTCTCTGACAAATAAATAAATAAAATATTTTTTTAAAAATATGAAGCCAAGATAGAAGTGGTGAGGGTAAATTAGAAACAGCATGTTGGAAACAGGCCGCCCCTCCTTTGTGGGCCTGACCCTAATAACAATAAACAACTAAAGTCTGTCCCCAGATCCCCAGAGTTAACATTGACAGTGTGAGGAGGTGATCTAACCTGAATGGGGGGGGGGGGGGTGGCAGGACCTCCCACTCAAGGCAGAGCTTGAACCGGCCAGAATGATTCTAGGAGGAGAGACCTGGAAGCTTACAGCTCCACTCCACACACAGCAAAAAGCAAGCCCATGCCCCGATCTTTGCTGTTATCCTGGAGCCCAGTCCACCCACTCCTGAGTGTACCCCAGGAACTGGGCTGAGACTCAGACGTCCTGGTTAGCCCTAGGTCCTTGCACTCACCATATGACCTTGAGTAGGTCACTGGACCTCTCTGAGCGCCATCTTTGAAAGAGGAATGGGTCACAATACCCATGTTACCAGGGGGTGGTTGGAATTAGATAAGAGTCTAGGTGTGGACTTTATCCCTGTGGAGCACTGGGTCGATTCGGAGGGCCACCTTACCAGGGATCTGCCTCCTATTCCTCATACCCTGTCATTTCCTTCTAAGGCCACAGCTGTCTCTCTCTTCCTAGACCTTCCGGTGGCCAGTGGCCAGCAGCATCGACAGCAATGAGATACTTGAGATTCAAATCTTCAACTACAGCAAAGTCTTCAGCAACAAGTAAGTGGGGGATGGGAGAGGTGGGGCCTGAAGGGGTTAGGGGCCTGCCCTGCTCCTTGGGCTACCCTGTCCCTTGGGCTTAAAAGGGGCGTTACACCCACAGCCTAACCTGGATTGACTGTCGAAGACCCCCCTCCTTGCTCTCTCCTGTCGTCCTCAGAGTCCCTCAGCCCTCCCAACCATTGTCAGCCAAGAACACCCGACCCTCCCATTCACTCCTTCTGTCCCCAGCCCCATCTCAGCTTCCTGTCCCCTTCTTTAAGTCTCCTGCTTTACACTGTCCTGGGTGACAGTTACCCAGCAGAGGAGTTAACAGAATGGCGGATCATGAACTCCGATAGATCATCAGTAGCCTTGAGGGCAAACTTGCCACATGCAGGGAGACTGAGAAGCTCTGAGACAGTTTGGTGCAGTGGTTTGGGAATCAGGAAAGCCTGGTCTCAGATTCTGAGCTCAGTCAACTACTGTGTGACCCTGAGCTGGTTACACAGAATCTCTCTGAGTTCAATGTACCAGCCTGTAGGAAGTAGAAGTATTTACCTCAAAGGAAGCTGTGAGAATTAAATAGATACCCATTCATTCATTCATTCTTCCAAATGTTTGCTAAGTGCCTACCTTGTGTCAGGCACTGAACTAGGTGCTGAGGATAGCAAGTGCCCACCCCTACGGGGCTTACATTCTTCAGTAAAGCACACCTACCGCATGAGCTCTATCACTACCAAGGTTTCAGTTAAAACAGTTCCCATCCGTCTCTCTGGGCAACAAGAAGAATTCAGGATGATTCGAACAGTCTGGAATGGTAGCTAGGTATAATAAATGTAAAGTCTCATTTGAAGATTCAAAACCAATTGCTTTTATACCAGCTAGAGGGGGTCATGGCTGAACAGCAACATGTCCAGAAAAGCCTGGGGATACTACTCAATGAGAAAGCAGTATTACTCAACAGTGGGAGGAGACTACAAACAAAAGGTAACCTAATCCTAGCTCATATTAATAGAAGTAGATCAACCAAAGCAGGAGAGGCAAGAAATGAGGTTCCACGGTCTTCATGCTGGTTGGAGAGAATACCAGTAGGCAACTCCTTGGGTTTCCAGGAGAAGGGACTTTAAGGCTGATGAGAAAATGAGAGCCTCAAAGAGAAAATAACAGAGGACATGTCCATCCATCCATATATCTATCCTTCCATCCATTCATCCATCCATCCATCCATCCATCCATTCTTCCATCCATTCATCCTTCCATCCATCCATCCACTCATCCATCCTTCTATCCACCTTCCATCCATCCATCCATCCATCCTCCATCAATCCTTCTATCCATCCATCCTTCCATCCACCCTACTGTCCATCCTTCCTTCCATTCATCCCTACTTCCATCCATCCATTCATCCAACCATCCTTTTATCCAGTCATCCTTCCATCCATCCTACTGTCCATCCTTCCTTCCATTCATCCCTACTTCCATTCATCCTTCCTCCCATCTATCCATCCATCCTCCATCAATCCTGCTATCCATCCATCCCTCTATCCATTCATCCTTCCATCCATCCATCCATCCATCCTTCCTTCCTTCCTTCCATCCATCCTTCTACCCATTCATCCTTTCATCCATCCATCCATCCATCCTTCCATCCATCCTTCTACCCATTCATCCTTCTGTCCATCCATTCATCCATCCACTCTTCCAATCACTCATCAAACATTCACTAAGCAAATATTCTGTACCAGACAGACACTGTGCTTGTCACTGAAGGTACAGAAATGAGAGAGTAAGTCACCATGCCTGTCCCCTAAGAAGGTTTTCTGCCATTTGGAAGAGGGAAGAGAGATGTGTGCCCCGAGGCAGGACCAGGACCAGGACCAGGCTGCATTGCTGGGAGACAGCAGACAGCTGAAAGGTAGCCAAAGCTCTCCAACCAATGAGCTGTTGGGAAGTAGTGAGCTCCCCATCACTGGGAGATGCTGAGCAGGGAGTGGGCCACAATGTTGTGGAGGGGATTTTTGAGCTGGGCCAAACCACACATGGTTCAAGGATTCTGTGATTTTTATGGAGAACCCACAATATCTCAGCTGAGCACGGGGTATGGGCTTTTCAGGCCTGCTGGCAGGGCTGCAAGGGAAGATGCTCAGGCAGAGAGGCTGCCCTTGGCCTCTTTTTTTTTTTTAAGATTTTATTTATTTTATTTGACAGACAGAGATTACAAGTAGGCAGAGAGATAGGCAGAGAGAGAGAGGAGGAAGCAGGCTCCCAGCTGAGCAGAGATCCCAATGCGGGGCTCGATCCCAGGACCCTGGGATCATGACCTGAGCCGAAGGCAGAGGCTTTAACCCACTGAGCCACCCAGGCGCCCCTGCCCCTTGGCCTCTTGGAGTATCACATCATTCCGGCAGCTGTGCTAGTATCCACAAGAGAGGTTAGTGAGACACCCCACCAGGTGCCCCCAAGATGAAGCAAAACCTTCTTCCCTAGGGTGAGAGATTGGGTGACCTCTAAGGATAGAAGAAACAAGAACAGAAGGGACACAGACCGAAGTGGCTGTGGAAGAGGCAGAACTGGAAGCTGAGGGCCAGGAGAGACATCCAGCCACCCCAGCAGGAACCCAAAGCATATGTCAGAGCTTCCGGGAACCTCAGAACATAGGCAGTGCAACCCTCGCTGCACAGATGGGGAAACTGAGGCTACTGAGGCCCCTGGACAGTGGCAGGGCTGGGGCTAGGATGCCTGTCTTCCTTCTCCTGGACCTCCCAGAAAACCAGGGCATGTGAGCATGGACACCACTGACAGGATTGAGATTAGTACGTTCTTTACAGTGAAAGGCGCTAGAGTCACCAAAATGCTGGAAACCCTTGGAAACATCAAAACGCTTGCTATAAACAAATCAGAAGTATTTGTTAAATTGGAAAATTGAATACCATCCCAGTGAACACACTGAAACTTCAAGCTTCAATTAGTTGTTCTGAAATGCCAACAAGCAAGAGATAGAGCAGGGGAGTTCCTACCCGAATTCTCTCCTTCTTACTCTCTCCCCACCCGCCCTGCTCCACCCAAGAAGAGGCAGGAAACCCCTCTAGGGGAAGTCTGGCCTGGTGGGAAAAGGTCCTCTCGTTTCTTGGAAAGGATGGGGAAAGGAGTGGCTATCCCGTAAAGAACACAAAGCTCATCCTGACACAGGCCAGCTTGGGGGTTGGAGTGGGAGGCCAGGGTACTTGGAGTCAGTGGGGCTCAGGTTTCCCCATCCTGGAGTCACCGGTGACTTCTCATGAGGCAGCTGAACTGAGGGGGATCCTCTGGGGTTTGCACTGGGCTTAGCAGCCAGCAAAGCCACCTGTGCCACTTGGGACAGTGCCTGGCCCCTAGCAGGCCCCCAATGACTTTGTGGAATGAGTGAATGAATAAATGCCCCATGGGATCAGGAGTCAGAGGGTGTGCAGGGTGGAAGGGTCTAGAAGCACAAATCCAAATGATCCTTCTTCTTTGAAAAATTCAGGGCACTCTGAAGTGAGAGCCAAGTCACATGATTGAAGCATTTGGGGAAACTGAGGTAAAGGAAGCTGGTATGAGAAATAGAGTTTATGGGCCTGATCTCATTACCCCCATCTCAGAGAAAGAGACTCATTCTAGAAGCAGATGGTGGCTTGGGAACTGGCCCTTCCCTAGTGGTGGGAGGGGCTGCCAGGAGGAAGCAAGTCGTGATCACCAGGAGACCCCAGATCTGTCCAGCCTGCCTTGAACACGGTCCTCCTTCAGAAACATCCTGTGAGGACAAGGTGTCGGATCCAGAGGATCTTGTGTGTCCCCCTTTCCCTGTCCAGAATCGCCGGTAGGGAACAGCCTGCTGCAAGTGCCGATCTCCTGGGACTTCTGAATAATTTAGGAGCCAGGAGAGCAGTGGAGGCCTGGCCAGGCCTTGGGCACTTGACATGGGCTCCCAGGGGAAAGCGATGAATTATTGACGGGTCCTGGTGCCTGACTGCCGCTCTGCTGTGGTCAGTCTCTGGGCTCATCCATGCCTGAGGTCCCCTTCCTGCTGCCCTGCCCAGCGTACCTGGCCACTCTGGGGGCCAACCCAGCCTCCTGGGCAGCTGTGGGCCACTTAGCAGGTGCCCTTTTTGTGATGGGTAACTTCAGTGGGCCACATAAGGGAGGCTATCAGAGGACAGAAAGTCAGGTCCCAGCTCCTTCACCTAACTTGAGAAAACAGGCCCAGCAAGGGTCCTTGCCCAGGATCACACAGCAAGGGCAGGGCAGGGCTAGTCTTTGACTCAGACCTCCTGACCCCCAGGCCAGCATCCTTCCCAGAGCACGAATAGCCTCACACCTCCACTTTCCAGAGAAAGGACCCTGCTGTCCAAGGTCTCATGAGCCCACCTTGCCTGGTCACCCCGGGGTGCTCGGCCTCCCAGGCAGCTTGTCTGTGCTGACCCCTGCCCCCTCATCCCCTGGGGAGAGGCAACAGGCAGAGCTCACTAAGTCTGCAGCCAGGCTGGACATATGGGGGCCAGGGCCGACAGGGAGCCCCCACACAGGCTGGAGCTCGGGTTTCCTGCACCAGCTCCCTTCCCAAAGAATGTCTAAGAGGGAGCTTGGGGGTGACATTCTGTGGGAAACAGTATTAAGACACTTGTTTTAAAGCTGTGGGGAAACTGTTGGGCATGAAAGCCCCCCAAAACCACCCCTGGGTCCCAGGGTCGCAGCCCCACCCTCTGGGCCCCAGACAGACCCTGGATCCATGAGGCTGTGCACCTGCCCCCAGACCCTACCCTGCATGGAAGACCAGCACCATGTGGCCCCTCCAGACAGCGAACCCCATGGTCACGGTCACAGAAGGGGGAGGGGCAGGCGTCTGAGTGCGACAACGTCAGAGGACTCTCCCTTGACTGCTCTCACGGCTGCCCAGCGAGGCAGGTAGTGTCACCTCCTCTGAGGAGATGGGAAGAAAAGCAAGGCTCAGAGAGGTTGGACAGCTGCCCACAGGGCGAACCCACCTCTGTCTGACTCCAGAGCCCAGCCACTTTCTGCTGTCCACACTGCTCTTGTTAAGGAGGGCACTTAGTCTGTGTGTGGACAAGTCTCAGACCAAGTCGTGCTGAGTGCGGAATCTGCCAGGAGGCGGACCACATAGTAAGTGTGGTGAAAGCAGCGAGCCGTGGGGTGGTTAGATCCCTGTCACAGAGTGTCTAGCAGCGGGTGGAGAGCACGAGTCAGGGAGGATGCTGAAGGGCTCTTCCTTAGTGAAATGCTGACAAGCCCTCCTCTTGGGCCCTCTAAGTTTAAGGTCTGAGACTGACCTCCGTGAGCACTTACTCGAAGGTAGCTGGGGGGGGGGGGGGGGGGGGGGGGGGGGGGGGGGGGGGGGGGGGGGGGGGGGGGGGGGCAGGGGAATGGCTCCATCCTGCCCCCTGGGGGTCTCTTGTCATATTGCAGCATCTCTGCTGATCTCTGCGGTGCAAGGGGCCTGAGTGCCGGGCTCAGTGGGTCCTACTTGAACTAAAAGGCCCCTTGGCAAAGGACACTAATGGACAGGGATTCTCAAAGGGTGCTCCCCCAGCCAGCATTATCAGCACGACCTGGAAACATGTCAGAAATACCTCTTCTCAGTCCCGCGCCCTGCCACATCAGACTCCGGGGCTGCGAGAGGGGCCAGTGGTGACTGGGGCTCTTACCAGCCCCCAAGAGCAGACGGTTATCTCTGTGAGTTCAGTGGCCCTACGTTGGAGCTTGAAATTGGCCATGGCGGGAGTGTTGGCAGCATAGACATGGTCAGGAGCTCCGAGTCAGGACTGTCCTCTCCCAGTTAAACTGTGCCCGCCACAACCAAGGACGGGGATGTCCCAGTCATTTCTGTTTTCACAAGCCCTCCAGAAGATTCTGTTTATCCTGAAGTTCAAAAACCACTGATTTAAAACCAAAAGAGGTGAAGCTGCCAAAAGACCCGCATTTTTTCATAACTACAGTCTGTTGGAATGTGTACACAGAACGGGGGCTGCGAGACCACCCCCTCCTCGTGTCATAGAGACGAAACTGGGACTGAGGGGCACCTGCTCCAGCTCCCCCGACCCCTCGCCTGGACTTCTCTCTGGGCACAGCCCCCAGCCCGGGAGAGGCCAGGACACCGCCAGGGAGGAGACCTCCGCTGGGCTGGGCCTGAGAAGCACCCAGAAACCTGGGGCCTGCTTTTCAGGGGAGGAGTAGCAGGAAGAGTTTTGCCCTGGGGGAGGCAAGTCTTTCACGTTTGTCCACGAGGGCTGGTCCCGCCAATTCCGCTTCCTACCCCCCAACATAATGGGAGGCTTTTTTTTTTTTTTAAACAGTATCCCCCCTCCATGTTCCTCAGGAGAGAACAGACATCCGACATGTCTGTTAAAGTCAGAATTCGCCCCATGCCTCACGTCGCTTGGATGTGCTGTCTGTTAGCTGCGTCCCTTCCCGCTTTCTCTGACTCACTTTCCTCCTCTGCAAATCAAGGGCAGCACCGGGGGACCCCAAGGCCCCTCCGGCTCTCACACCCTGTGGGTCCTCCCCTTAGCCTCTGCAGCTTCAACCAGAAACGGTTGAATGTTTTAATCTCCCCTGTGGAATCATCGTGTGAGGATACCGCTCAGTACCCTGTTCCCTCCCAGAGCGATAACCTTTAAAGCATAGGGGGAAGTGGGGTTCACGTCAACTCAGTCAGCAGGTATAAGGCACCCGCTGTTGTTTGTTAATTCAGCCCGCAGATACCGAGATCTCCCGTGTGCTGGAAATGTCAACTAGAGGCTGGAAGTAGGAAACATAGCTCCCCCCTCCCCACCCCACCCCATCCCCCGGAGAGGCTCCCAGCAGAGTGACACCCCTGCATACCCACCAGACTGCTTCTGGAGTGCTGGCGATGTGCTAGGTGCTCTGAGGATCTCGGCCCTCTAAACAACCCGTAGAAGCGGGGATTACTGGCTCCCCTTAAGAGAAGCCGGACTGAGAGAGCCTGGCTGTCAGGGAAGCAGGTAATGGGCTGGTGTTGAGCCAGGCCTCTGGTCCCAGCCTCTGACCGCAGGACTGTGCTCTTGTAGTACCGTGTTCCCCTCCCTGCCATCACGTGGGAATGTGGGGATCCTGCAACCAGATGGGCCCTTGCCCTCAGAGGGCTTGTGGAATGCAGGTGGTGATCACTGCAGACTCATCAGGGGACCAGGGACCCAGTGGGGTCGGTGGTGGGTAGAGACCTCAGTTGTGGTTAGTGGGGTGGAAGGCAGCAGAAGGTGTTTGTGTGTTCAGGAACCTGCAGTCCTTTCCCAACAAGCTCCACACTGGGCATCTGGGCAGGGGCTCAGCTGAACCCCAACTCCACATCCTCAAGGATCACAAGCCAGGGGGTACCCAGCCCCAATCTGAGGACATCTCCCAAGGGGGTTCACTGCCCATGAGCTCTCCCAGGGAAATGGGTCTCTCACGTACAACCACTCACACTCGTCGGGGCCACGTACCCTCCCGGACATGCTGCCCTGGCCAGGACCAGCCCTGGCCCTGGGTCCACCTTCTCCAAGGTTAGCCTGGAGTCTAAGCATGCCTCCCTCCCTCGAGTCCCCTCCCCAGCCAGTCACAGCCCTGGGGGATGGCCGTTCCTCCTTCTGGCCTCTTTGTGTGGAACTGCCATGTCTCCCCTGCCGTCCCCAGGCTCATTGGGACCTTCCGCATGGTGCTGCAGAAGGTGGTAGAGGAGAACCACGTGGAGGTGACCGACACACTGATGGACGACAACAATGCTGTTATCAAGGTGGGTCTGCCCTGGCGAATTCCCGGACTCATCCTGTATGGGGGCTCCTGGGAGCTTGCTTCACTGCCTCCTCCTACTCATCAGGTGGTCGGGGGAGGCTCCTAAGGGGTGGTGAGGTGAGGCAGGAGGAGGAGACTCAGGTCAGATTGCTGGAGCCCCTCAGCCTGGGGGTACAGTAGGGTCTGCGGTCCCAAGGCGGGGACAGCATCTGAAGGCCAGGCTGAGCCCTGCTGGCCACTCCGGGGCATGGTCTTCACTCTGCACGCCTGCTCTCGAGCCTCTCTAAGACAAGCCACTCCGTGAGGGTAGGAACCTCATTTCCTACTCCCGGTGTCGCGTCCCATCCCAGTACTTCCAATGTGAGCACACGCGGACTAATGATGCCCGGTCTGTAGGCACTCAGCACCTGTACTAACAAAGCAAGGAGATGAGTCAACCTGGAGGCTCTGACCCAAGCTCTGCTCTGATGTGTTTGTCCCCTTCAGCTTGTTCGTGTCCACTCATGGGCAGTTCGGCTGTGCTGAGGACCACAGCCCCCAAGCATGAGCCTTGGGCCACCAGCTGTGTGACCTCCCATCTGCAAAGCGAGCAACACAGCTGCTTCACAGGGCTTGTTCTGAGGATTAAATGAGAATACACAGATAGTACTTAGAAAAGTTAGGCACCTAATAAGTGCTCCATAAATACATAAAATCACATTGGTAACTGCTATTTCCTGACCTTAGTGTACCTGCGTGTAAAGTAGGGTTATACCATGGTTCCCTCACCTGCATCCCGCATAATGTATGGTCCTATGTGGTAGCCAGCGGGAGAGCCTCAGAAGGCAGAGCTGCAGCCATGGGGAGCCAGAATGGAAAGGATCCCCTGTGAGGAGTGCCCAGGGTGGAGCAAAAATTCCCCAAATGCCCTGGTGTCTCGAGATGCTTCTTATAGGAGCAAGAGGACATTCAGGACTTCACAGCTTGGCCCCAGCCAGGCCATTCTCTCCACAGGCAGGAGTGGGAAGGGGGACTTCTCGGAAGTCAGAGAGCTCAGCCACCCCAGCCAGGGGAGAGGGGATGCAGAGCAAGGTCTAGACACCAGTGGGAGGCAGTGAGATGAGAGAGAAAGGAGACAAGAATGAGTAGGCAGCACAATCCATGCTCTGTATTTTTAGAATCAGGCTGAGGACTTACAGAAGATCTAGCCCATCTACCAGTTATCTCTGCTACCCATTTTGTGGATGGGAACCCTGACATCCTGGATGGAAAATGAATTCAGTCGAGGTCAGACAGCTGGTCAACATCAGAGCTAACATTGGGACCCGGAACTTCCAATCCCAGGCCACCATTTTCCTACCACACCATCCCTGGTCCCATGAACAGGGCCACACTGGCTCAGTGAGAAGGACATGAGACTTGGGGGTCAGCCCTGCTGGGCTCAGATCCCAGCACTAGCACATTCTAGCTGTGTACTTTGAGCAAGTAATCTACCTTCTCTAATACGTTAGGCAGGGTAAGTCGAAGTGTTAAGAAGATCAAATGAGTTTGTAGTAAAGCATTTTAACATGACACCTAGCACAGTGAAGGTTCAGAAAATATGTACAACTTTCCCTTCCCTGGGGGACTCAAAGCTTGGGCATTCCGAAGCCCACGTGCTGAACGAAGGCTGCCCATGTGGGTGGTAGGAGCAAGTCAACCCCCAACCTGTGAGGAAAAGCAAGCACATCTGGGAGACAGCCTGACATCCATGCAGGCCGGGGAAGGGACTAGAATGATTCTTCCCCATGCACCGGGGAGATACTAGAGCTGAAAGGGGGTAAGTGGCCCCAGGACCCAGAGCAAGAAACCCAACCAGGATTCTCAAGTGCACAGCCTGGGCCTGGGTTTGGGGCTCCACTTTCTCCCAGAGTAAAAGCCTGGTCTGACCCCGTAAGTCCCGCCTCCAGAGTAGGAGGGCAGGTGTCAGAGGAGCAGGGAGAGTTGCCAGCCCCAGGCCCCTGGACGTGCCCAGGCCTCTGCTTCTGAAGGCTCAGCTCATATCCCATCTCCAGTCCCAGGACTGAGGGGAGGTCACCCTCGCTCTGAGGACGAGGGGGTGATTTTCTTGATTATGTCTGTGGTGGACTCAGAGAGCCCACTGCCATCTAGACACGACTGTCCAGGGTGGGCTTCCCACCCTGGGCACCGAGGAAGAGCAGAGTCCAGTGCGGCAGGACCAGGAGCCTGAACCGATTAAGCTGACGGAGCCTGTACATCTCGATCTTTCCGAGCCTCGGTTTCCTTATCTGCCAAATGAAGGTGTGGGGAGGACAACTCCCAGCTTGTCTTCCTCCAGCCGGTGAAGGAAGTGAAAGCGCTTTGTAAATCACGACTGGGCCGCGTGTGCCCATGACTGCTCTCGCCTTCCCCTGCTCACCAAACCCCCCTCCCTCCAGACCAGCCTGTGCGTGGAGGTCCGGTATCAGGCCACAGATGGCACAGTGGGCTCCTGGGATGATGGCGACTTCCTGGGGGACGAGTCTCTTCAGGAAGAAGGAAAGGACAGCCAGGAGACCGATGGGCTGCTCCCCGGCTCCCGCCCCAGCTCCCGGACACCAGGCGAGAAGAGTTTCCGGAGGTAAGAGGCTGGGCCCTCTGGCGACCCACTACCGCCAAAAGACACAGGGAGGATGCCTGGGGCTTGGTCCCCCTCGAAGGCCCCTCTCAGCCTGACTGGGCTCAGAGTCCAAGGCTGAGCTGCTGGAGAGACATAGGAGAGGCAGGAAGGTGTTTCTACAGTGCCCCGCACACCTGTCCCCCAACCCCAGGGCTCACCCGGGCATCAGGCTGAGGGCCCAGACCTCCTACTACCCTGAAGAAGTTCTGGGAGGGTGAGCTCTAACTTGAGGGGAAGAGGCTAGACCCCTGCCTCCTGAGAGAATGGATGGGGCAGACAGGAGGGGGCCCTAACCTCTCTGGTCCCAGACCCAGAAGTGCCAGACCAGCCCCTGGCCCCATGGAGGCCCAAGACAGGGAGGCCTTTTCCTGCCACGGTAAAGCCAAAGGTCCTGGTCGGGACATAGCCTCTCTTCTGTTGAGAAAAAGGCATCCGGACATCCTGGCCCCCTTAGGGCCTAGGACTTACACCACAGATGTCCCGCCACACACAGATGTCAGGACGCTCGGTCCAGACCTGCTCATGCCCAAAGCAGGATTTTTCCAAAAAAAAGGAAATACCGTGGTATTACTCTTAGAACTCAGAGAGACAGACTCTAGGTTAGTAGGATGTTAGCTCTAGATTCCTAGTTCACTGGGACTAACGTGTAAAACGCAGGTAAGTCAGTGGTGCGTCTAACGTCTTAGAGGAGGGATGTCCTCCCAGTGACTGCCTCCCTCCAATCTCCTGCCTTCCCTTTCCAAAAAAGTGTATTCAGTCCCTGCTCTGAAAAGACACAGATTCTAAGTCAGTACAATTGAATTGAGAATGGATATATTTTTATGAGATAAATATGCTTTTCTTCTTTGTACTTGAACCACTCCCTTCCAGACACACACACACACACACACACACACACACACACACACACACTATAATGGCTTAAGACCCTGGAAGGTGGGTGCTGTGGAATAGTAACAAGCTCAAAGGAACCATGCCTCTGGCAAATACAGCTGACCTTTGACTCCAGGCCAGCCGGGGGGAGGTGGGGCGGCATCGCCAGGCCAGCTGGGAGCCTGTCCTCTTTTGACTGTGGCCAGCCTGGGGGAAAGGGTGGGCTGCTTGGTCTCAGGAGTCCCAGGTCTGAGTCCCGGCTCTGCCTCTTACCAGTCTTCTGACCCTTGGCCAGTCACCTACCCTCTTCACTGTCTCTCCTAACCTGTAAAATGGGGCCCGGGGCAATGAGAATCACCCCCACACACACACTGTTGTGAGGAGAGCCAACAGCACCGTGGGGGGTGGGGGGTGGTTTGTAACTGGGGAGCCGAGAGTTGTCCCCGGTCAGGGCTGCTCAACAGTGCAAGGGTCAGGGATTGGGCTGGAAATGGTGACAGGAGGAGCAGGGACCCGGTGGGAAGCCAGGGGACATGCACAAAGGGCACCATCTTGTCCCAGTCCTCTGTCCCCACATAAGAAAGAGCTTGGCTTGGCTGGGGCTCAAAGGAAGGGCACAAGATTGAAGCCACACAAGGGCCACCAAGTGCAGGGAAGGAGCACTGCCGTGAATCAGGGAAGCTAAGTTCTGTTAAGTCCCATCGTGGCTGCCACTAACTAGCAAAGTGACTTTGAGCAAGTCACCTACCCTCTGGGCCAGTTGTAGGAAGGGGTTGTACATCCCGGCTCCTCTCTAACTGTGACATCCCAAGGGACCCAGGGACACTCTGGATGTCCTGGGTAGCACCCACGTGAAACAGATCTCTGGGAGCTCTTGACAGCTGAGGGCAGCCCTCTCTGACTCCTGTAGCTGGGGACAGCTGAGCTAGCTCCTCTCTCAGTCCTAGGAGAGCAGACCAGGAGGCTGATGGAAGGGGCGGGAGTGGAAACAGCAGAGCAAAATGCCGAGCTTTTTTCCCCAGACCTGCAGAGGACTCCTCCCATCCTCGCTTGGCCAAGGCCACCCTTTCCCACGCCTCCCTGACCTTCCTGTAGCCGGGCCCAGGGCAGCAGCCGAAAGCCGGAGCCGGAGGAAGAGTTTTATCAGGGACTGGGAACTGGGAGAGGGCGACAACCACGGTGAGAGCCCACTGTCTTCCAGATGCCGCCACCCCAGGTTGGAGGGGCTGCGAGAGGGAGCGCATGGTTTCCCTGCTGCCTTGGGGGCTGCCGGCCCCAGTGCTAAGAGCACGTTGGGGACGGCGCCCTTGCCAGGCCTCGCTATGCAGCCGACAACCTGGGTGTAGGAAGAGGTGAGAACATTCGGGAGGACCCTGGGCTGGTGAGGAGAAGCTGGGGCTGCTTTAGAGAGTTTGAGATTATCCTATAGCTTCATTCTGGCTGCCTCACCGGGGCCTGTGAGCTCTGGGTCAAGGAGCGTGGGTGCCGACAAGAACCTGAGCGTTGGCCTCGAGGCCCTAAGTGTTATGTCTCACCCTCGTCACCTAAGGGCCAACCAGCCAGGCCTGTCAGCTCTGGAGTGTGGGAGGAAGCCACTGTCTTCTGGACCAGAGAGCCCTCCAGACAGGCTTTGGCCAACAAAGGGACAGGGGGAGGAATGTTTGTGCCTAACCTCTGAGCCCGAGGGAAGTCTTCCTTGGCCACATCTGCCCCTTGCGTCCATCCGCTCCTGAAAAGGCCACCTCTTTGCCGATAAAGATGCTCATTCTCTCGCCTTTCGAGTCTCCCCTCTGGGCCCGTCACCAGCAGCTGGGAAACCTCATTGCTGTCAAACAGCAGTGTCTCACCTGGTCCCCTGGACCCATGGGGGTCTGGTGTGAGAATCCACTCTTCCCTGTCTGACATGGCTCAGCAGGGTGCTTGCGGGGGGCGGGATGGGGGGGCGCTGGTGGAGTGAAGGGACAGGAAACAGCCTCTGCCCCAGGCTGGCAGGGACTCTTCCAGGGATGACAGAGGAGGCTGATGTGGGGAGGTCCTGGGGAGCCCACACCTCTCCCTCTACGGCCTGGCCCCCCTTGGCTGGACCCCAGCCATCTGCCCTTACCACCCCAGGAAAGACCTCTCTAGAGGCTCCCCTTACACAAGGGCACTCACTCTCAAGACTTTAAGTCTCTTCCTGGTAATTTCTGTCATTTGACCTCAGGGAATGTGTGCTGGCCCCCCTGCCCAAGCATGCCCAGCAATCCCTAACCCCTAACCCCACAGAAGCAACCTGTTAACCCTTTCCTGCCACCATTCCATTGATCCCAGGCCCTGGTCTGTCTCATGTCCTCTGAGCCACTCTCTCTACTTCTCTAGTCTCCGCCCCAAACTAGCGGCCTCTGATTTTGGCCAGCTCTCTGTAAAAAACACCCTGGGAGTTTTCCAGAAGGCCGCGCGGTGCTGTGGCAAGCACGGCGCTCCGAAGCTAGCTCTGCTCTTTGGAGCCACACTTTCCTACCTGTAAGAGGCGCATCCCTAACGCCCCTCAGGAGTGTTTGGATCTCGTGAGATGCTACACGTGGGTGGGCCTCCGTGGCCCCGGGTGGGTGGTCGGCACGCAGCCGGCATGTGATTCCTTCCTCCTTCCTTTCCAGAGTCTCCATGTCACCCATCCCAGCTTCCAGCCTGAGCACGATCTGACCTTGGGCCCAGGCCCTGTTATTAAGTTCCTCCTCGGCTCTGGCCACCCCACCCTTTACTAAGGGCTCAGCCAGCCATGCTGCCGACGGCTGGAACCTCACAGCCCCCAGACCCAGGGCAGGGTCTCACTTGCTCACGGGGGTTCCCTCACCTCTCACAGGGGTCGGCGCTGCCGAGAAGGAATGGCCCTTTGTCTCAGGAGCACAAAATCAGGGTTCTGGGCCTTGCATGTCAGGATGCACCTGCCCCAGTCTCTGGAGAGAGAGGAGATTTGGGCTCCAAACACGTATGCACACTCACAATGCCTGGGTGTTTGCACACTCACATGCACATGTGCTCTCTCGGTGTGATCCCGGGCGCTGTCCTCACGCCTGGCTCTGGGCTCTGCTGCCGCAGTGGCTCTAGGAGCCACAGCCCAGAAAGACAGAAAGGAGCCCCAGCTTTCATCTTATGGCTTCTCTTGGGGCTTCCCTGCGGAGTCCTCTGTTCTGTGACTCTTGTCTCCTGATCTTCTCCCCCTGCCTGGCCCTTCTGCCCAGCGCCCCTGCCTGAGAAGGTTTCTGTCGGGCTCCCCTCTGCTCGGTCTCATCTTGGGAGAGCAAGAGGGGACCAGTTTTCTTGTTCTCCCTACGGATCATTCTTCCACTCCAGCAGAGGTCCGTGGAAGCTCGGTAGCCCCCCACTCCTGTTCCTGGGGCCAGAGGGCAGCAGGGTTTCCCCACACTGTGTATCCCGGGGTGTGCATGGGGCCGGCACAGCCAGCCTCGCCCCTAGAGCGTGATCTCTTCCACGCCTCCCTTCCCCAGGCTGAGCTCCGGAGATGCAGGAACAGTGCAGAGGAGCCAGGGTCAGGGTCATGCTGGGATATGGGGTGAAGCAGCACTGGAGAGACTCTTCCCCAACCCAACCACTTCACCTGGGGTCGGGCTCCCGTCTATCCCCAGCCCAGGCCTGAGTGTTCTAGTGAGGCCTGGCGCCATGAAGCACTTGGGTCCCAGCGAACCCTAGAGTTCCCCAGCGGGCTGCCATGTTGGATCTCCCGGCCCATGGCCGCTCTCACTGGCATACATAGAGCAGTAGGAGTGGGGGTGTGAGGAAGAAGGGGCATGAGACCAAGGCCCAGAGAGAGGGAGGCTGGTGGAGGAACAGGACACACCCAGCCAGGGCGGGACACTAAAAACACAACGTGGACTCCAGGAAGAAAGTCAGAGCGGTCCAGGGCTTCACCTCGTGCAACAAAGACAGGGGCCACGTCCCACCCCTATCGCTCGTGGCTGAGTGACTGAGGGCAGGCTGAGCACAGGCTGGAGCTTTATTATTAATGTTAGTTGTGGTCCGAATCGGACCTAATTGGGACTGTAGTATGATTTCTTCACAGAGACTGTCCTTTTCCCTTCACCATGTCCACACTCAAGACTGTGGGCCCGTGTCCAGCCCCTGCGTAGGCCCAGAGGCCTGGAGCGTGTGAGGAGGGGGTGTGGCAGGCCTGGGCCGGGCAGGGTGTGCTGGGCCCCGGGCGCAGGTCCACGCTGGGCCTTGGCCTGCTCTGTGCCGGAACGGTTCCCCCACTGGGCCAGCCTGACCCGTCTCTGAGATTTCAGAGCCAAGCCCAAAGGGAGAGAGAAAAGGCATCATGTTTTATGATTCAGGTATATCAGTTCCCCCTTCCTGCTCCAGCCTTGGCCAATCCTAGATGATACAGTTCCCCTTCTGGTTCCTCTACTACAATGCTTTTCAGACTTTTCAGGGTTGCAGAGTTCTTTTAAAAATAACAAACAAACTTCCGTCAAAACTTGGATCCATAATTCAGAGAGAGGCAGCCCCTGTTTAGATTACTGTGAGGGTGGGGCCAGTAAGTCTCCCATTCAGCATTCATTCTCATTGGAGCTCCTGCTCCAGGGGAGTAGGCCCCATGCAGCCCTCAGTGGGTCCCAGTGGGGTCCCTCAGCCCACGCCTGACCTGTCTGCCCCAAGAACAGCCAGGCCAGGGCTGCTGTAGTGAGCTGTTCTCTAATCAGTGGTCTCAGCAGATTATCCTCATTGCCGCAGCATCAGGGAAGCACTGAGAGAACATTCTAGAAGGGTTTTCTGAAAGCCTCCCTAAAGAAGGAGAAGAGCACTGTTCTTGCCCTGCCCTGCACTCCAGAGTCATAGCTCTCTACTGCCACATTCCCAGAATCCCTGTGGCCCACCTTTTCTCTTGGAGGCCCTCCAACAGAGCTGGCCACTCTGTTGGAGGAGATCAGGGGGAGGAGCAGGGTGGCCCAGGCCTAGAGGGTGGCCAGGCTCATCTAACCTTTGCTTGAGGCATCTGAGACCCACATTAGGAATCACCAAACTCTTGCCTGGGAATGGAAGACAGCAGCTGATACCTTGAGGCTTCCTTCCTCATCAAGGCTCCAGGTTCTCCTGGGCTTGGGGCTGGGAAAGTGGCCACCCAGCCCCACTCCTGTAATCAGGGCAGAGCCTGGGACCATCCAATCCTTGCCCAGCAGGCTTAGGCTGAAGAAAGAAGCTGTGGGGTGAGGGGTCCCTGGGATAAGAAGGCCTCTGGGGAGTGGGGGGTCCGCAGGGCCAGGGGCTAAGAAGTCTGCAAGTGTCTCTGGTCCACACCCTCTCACTCACATCCCCTTGTCTCCTCATTTCTTCCCCTTACTCAGCAAAGGCAGAGAGAAGACCAAGGGAGGCAGAGATGGCGAGCACAAGTAGGTGTCCCAGGCCAGGGCTGAGCCCTTGGGGCCCAAAGGCGCCTCCCCACAGGGTGATAGGGTGCAGATGTCGGGATGGCCCATCTCAGAGGACTTAGGTGTGGGCTGTCCTGGTGGAGCCATACCAGGGGATGGCAGGGTGAGGGAGGTCTGTCCATCTGGCCATGGGAGGGTGAGGGTCACGGAGGGAGGGGGCGGGGGGGGCGGGCAGGTGTCTGGGCCTGCTGGTTTCCACTCCCTCCTGCCTCCTTTCAGTGTCTTAACTCTTCCTTCACTTCCCTGTTCAGCTCTGCACCCACGGACCAGGCCCTTAGGCTTCCCTGTGAGGGAGGGTATGACTGAAGGCACAGGAGTGGGGAAGACCCAAGAAGCCAATGGCCGCCTCCCTCTAAGATTCAAGGCAGGGCTGGGCAGGTGGACAAGCAGGGCTGGAGGCCCAAGGAGGACAGACTCCAGGCCCAGAATGGCCACAGGGGTGGCTAGAACAGGAAGCCTCAGAAAGCTAAGGGGAGACGAGAAAATGAGAACCCTCTGGTTGTCCATGCCATCTCCATCACTCAAAAGGCCTCCTGTGGGAGGGAGAGATCAGGGACTGTCTGGGAGAGGGCAGAGATGGAGAACCAAGGTGAGAAGGGCCGGCCACCGGGGGTTGGAAAGACTCAAGGCCTGGGGCTGATGAGTAGGTCTCACAGAGTTCCACAAAAGCACATGCCATCCCAAGAACTTTCTAGCATCCTGGGGAATTCACAGGAGCAATAGTAGTCAGGGCTGACCAGCTGGAGGGGGCCTCTGGGCCCCAGCCCTTTCCTAGAGATGACAAAATTGCATCCCAGAGCGGGGAAGTGACTTGCCCCAGAATAGGAGCAGAGCTAGGATAACAACACAGGGAATTTAGCTTCTGACCCAGAGTTTACAATAGACCCGGGAGTTTAGAGCACTTGACTGTACTCTAAATTTAATTTAATTCTCCGAACACGCTGATGCAAGCTGAAAAGGCAAGCATGTGGTCTTTATTTTCCAGATGGGGAAACAGCTTCAGAGATGTGAAGAGATTTACCCCAGGCTGTGATGCCAATTATCTAGAAACTAGTTGACATGAGGCATCATGGGGACACAAGGCCTGTGCCTTTAGGGGGTCTGAGGTGGTCAGCATGGGTATGGGCCTGAGACCTCTGCTTGCATCAGGATCCCGGGGGGACTCATCGTCGTCCAGTGCTGTAACAAAAGCATACCGAGTTCCAACTCCCATTTGTCACACACAAACAAAAGCATGACAAGGAGATGGCGCCGTGTTGGGAAAGTTGGGGCCCAGGGACCTGAAGGGTCAAGGAGTGTGTCGGGCTCTGAGCAAGGGAAGGGGCCCCAGGCAGAGCTCGTGCCAGCTTGGAGAGGGAGCCAGAGAGCTGAATCCGGTGGGGGGTTAGTGAGGGTAGATGATGCAGATGCTGAGTTGGGACCTGGACAGGAAAGGTTTCCAGGGGTCAGGACTCTTAGATGTAAAATGCCTGCATAGGAGGTATGAACACGCCATCCCTACCCGGGCTCTATCTGCGAGTGGCCTGCTCTAGGGCCCTGCCTGGTTTCCAGCTCCTGGGTCTGTCCCGAGAAAGACCCCCAGCCACGCAGACTGGTTGCTGCGGGGGCGCCTCGCAGCCCCACCATAAACACGGGTCCCTAGCGCTACCCGATCCAAATCTCTCAGTCTCTCGCCACCTCCAGTCAACACAGGAGATAAAGTCAACTGGCATTTTTTATTCATCGTTTAATGGGTGGGGCGGGAGGAGGATTGAGAGGGGAGGGACATGAGATTGCCAAAATTAGAGATTATCAACAAGTTGAAACTTTCACCTGGGGAAGAACGGCTCTAAAACCAGTTTTAAATCTCTGAAAGGTTATTGGGTGGTAAAGCTGGCTAGTTTGGAGCTCCCCAGGGGAGAAAGAAGTGGAGGTGTGTGCAAGTTGCAGTAGGAGAAACTGAAGGATGGGGCCATGAAAGGACTCGCGCTCCCATGAGTGAGTCTGTGAGCTGTGGGGACTGGGTGGTTTGGGGAGGCGGGAGATCTATTGCCGCAATGCTGTTTGCTTGGATCTGGGGAGAGCTGAGGGGTCAGCTCCCTGGAGAACTGTGGGCCTCAGTACACAGGGGCATCCCAAGCCTCCTGCCTCCCCCAGGGTGCCTGGGGCCAATTCAGAGACAGGCTCTTGCATGAAGGCTCCTCCTGTCCTGCCCAGATGTGGGAAGCGCTTTGAAACTAACTGAAATTGAACACACTGCGAAAACCAATTCTACAGCCTGCAATTATGAAATTGGCCGTACTTGGGGCAGGGGAACTAAAAGAAATAAACCCACCGAGGGGCACTTGGAGCACAGGAGCGCACTTGGAAAATGCGGCTGTTTCAACAACACAGAGAGCCAGAGACCTGTTTCTCTCAAGACAGGAGGTCCTCCTGATTACCCGAGGCCTGAGCTGGAGAGCCTGGGTAGTGAGGACTGAAGGCCGTCTCAGGGCAGAGCCATGTGCAGTCAGGCCTGGAGTCCACAGTCAAGCACAGCAGCCCCTTAGGCACAGCTTCCAGAAGAATACACAGACCTGAATTCATGCAACACCGGCTCACTACATCTATTTTGGCCAATGTTCCCAAGTCATTCTGAATACCAAGCCCTCCCCTAGGGTCCCGAGTGCATCCCCCAACCACGACATCCTTCTAGATCTGAGCCGTGCAGCCAGCAAAGAAGTCATCGGGTCCAGAAATGAAGAAAAGATTTTACAAATGAGCGAACTAACGTTAAAATCTTTTCTCTAGAGGGAAAGAGTGGTCTACACTGTAGGTGCCTATCATTCTGTCTGCAGTGAATCCAGCCACGGGGAAGCCCAAATGTGTCCCTGAATCCTCAGAGGGCCCAAAAAGGCCCACCTCCCTGCTCTTGCTTCCGTTTTCCTGCAGCTTTGAGCGAGGAGCCCCTTGGTTGCAAAGTAGTTTTTTCCCCACTGAGTTGATGATTGGCTTGTTTTCTTTGTCTCTTTCTCACTGCATGGAATCTTGAGTAATTGAACAACGCAATTAGACCAAACACAGCATTTTATTTAAAAACAAAACCCAAAATTCAGTACACAAGTGCACCAGTCACCTAGTCAGCAAAGTCCACATTTTGGAAATCTTAGTCTTTAACACAAGTGGATGGTCTTCAACAATTCCTGCCTGAGATTTATTTCTTTTTAAAGAAATTTTTTTAAAGAAATTCTTTTTAAAGAAATTCTGAGATTTTTTTTCTTTTTAAAGATTTTATTTATTTGACAGAGATAACAAGTAGGCAGAGAGGCAGGCAGAGAGAGAGAGGAAGGGAAGCAGACTCCCCGCCGAGCAGAGAGCCCGATGTGGGGCTCGATCCCAGGACCCCGAGATCATGACCCGAGCCGAAGGCAGAGGCTTAACCCACTGAGCCACCCAGGTGCCCCCTGAAATTTATTTCAAAAAACACCTCTGCCCTTTGCCAAGAGAAGCAGGCATGCTGTTTCTGGGAAGTGGTGTGACAAAAGCTGGGAGAGGCAGCTTCTGTAGCGAACTTCTAATGTGTCATCGATCAGAAAGCTCCAAAGGGCAGGGCAAGCCGGTGATGTCATGCTCTACTGCATGTATTATGTATTATACTACCCTATAATACATATATGTACATACATACATATACATTAAGAGAGAAAACGGGAGTAGCACCAATGAACCTGTCCAGCCGAGATGCTTAAAAGTATGCAGGGTCTAGGGAGAGGGGTTTCTCCTTTGATTGGCTTCAGGGTACAGTAGAGAATAGTAGGAGAGTATAGGTTTTGGGGTTTTTTAAAAGTCTCAATCGTTGCTTCCAAATGTGTTTGTTTTAAGGAAGAAAGTGACTTTCAAACTCAAGGGTCATCACTGCCCAAGGGAAGCCCCAGGCCCTTTACCACTTGGGTGGGTCCTCGGCACTAGCATCAGAAAGCCACAAGTCCCTGCCACTCGAACCCCCTCCAGGCTTCAGGCAGCAGATACAGACCCTGTCCCAGGATTCCGAGCAGCTGGATTCTCCAGGCAGGACCTGCTTCTGACCCAACACAATGCTTTGACCCACTGTCTCAGACCACTTTCCCAGGAGCTTTTAGGGCAAGAGGAACAGGGTTGGTGGGGCAGGGGGCGGCCCGGAGGGGCAGGCGCTGAGGAGCAGGCCATGTGTGATGGCCTTGTGTATGTCCCACGCAGCAGGAGGCTGGGGACTCTAAGGACGGCCCAGCCCAGAAATGGCCAAGAAGCAATGGCACAAAGCCAAGCATGGGGCCATCCAGGAGACTCCTGGGGAATCCAGGAGCGGCAGTCAGAGCAGGAAGCCTGGACAGAATGGAGTCCCAGACACTGAGACAGGAAGCAGAGTGAGGGCCCACACCAGGCATGCGACCCGTCACAGGAGTCAGAGCACAGCCAGCACCCCCGCCCTTAAGGCCACCAGGCCAGCGTGAGCCAGGCAGGATGATCTATTCTCACGGCTGCTCAGTTGTTCCTGATGAGCTCACTGACCTGTTCGAGGTTTTGTCACCAGCCATTAACTTTCACGGCAGTCTCTTCCAAAATATGTCAGGCTGATTATTTGTGAACAAGCCCCTTCGTAAGCAAAGCTGGGCAGTCTGTGGGACCCAGATGGCACCCCACCTGTAGGTTGTGCTGGCCCATGGTCCACACCTACCCCTTCCAGCGCGGGCCCCTGAGACTCTTTACTCAAGTTCCAGATGGTCGGGATGAGATGTCCACCGACAGAGAAGGGCAACCCCATGGCGGCCGGCCTTGTAGGTGGGGCTCTGCACATCAACCCCAGCCCTTGGGACCTCAGAGTCTTTCCTTGGAAAAGTGAATGTCCTTCCCAGGATTGCTATGAAGATGGAATGAGCAAACATCTGGAAGAGCCTTTGGCCCATAGTAGGTGCTCAAGAAAAATTACATAATCTCTTGTTGGCATATATATACCTCCCCTTATTGAAGGGGAGAAACTTCCTTTCCCTCTCGTCCATTGTGACATCCCAGACAACACAATGCTGGCTAGTGCAGACTCATCAGTGTTAACCCAGCCTTCCTTCACCTATCTTGTGACTTTTTAGGAAACCATGGATACGCTAGTGTTTTCTAAGCTGTGAGCTGGTGCACACGGAAGGGTTCTTGGTTGTGCTCTCACTGGGATGCAGACTCATAGCCCTCCATGTATTGCCTGGGTATAAAGAAAGCAAAGAAGAGTAAAGAAAGACCTGATTTGGGCAAATAAGATGGGCCCTCAACCTGGAGTAGACGGGCTTGAGGGTTTTAGGCCATCCCTACAAGTACAGGAAAGGTTTTGCCCAACCTCACATTACCCGGCATAAAGAGCAGGGGGTCTTGGGAACCATAGTCAAGGCTCCACAGGGAGCTGCGGGACCCTCTGCTGTGGGTGAGCTCAGAGCTAGAGCCTCCATTCCCCCCACCCCACCCCCAGGCCTACAGGATGACAGGGCTACACCCAGGAGGAGGGAGCATGGGGAAGACGAGGGAGTCAGGTATCCAGCTCATGCAATATTGATGGAGTAATGGAATATTGCACTTTACCCCCTACTGATCCTATCCCGGGTCCCTCCTGGCACCAGGGACCTCAGGCTCAGCTGCAGGGACATCACTGAAAGGACACTGACGGCCCTTGCCCCTTTCCCTCAGCCCCCCTGACTGCAAGGCCCTTCACCTGGGGGCACAAGGCCACACCAAGCCAGAGGAAGAGGTAGGAACTATGGAGTCTGCCATACGTTCCTGGGGGTTGGTCGAAAGGGGGGATCCCACAGTGAGTGGGGACAGGCAGAAGGGGTGGAAGCCAGCACCAAAGACAGATGGGAAAGGGCCCATCTCCTCCTCCTCACTGGGGACCGAGGAGATTCCAAGGGTGTGGAGAGGACGGGAAAGACAAGGCAGGCTTTGAGCACCAGGGTCATTTGCTAGTTTCAACCACATCTCCCACCTCCTCTTTGGCCTCTGCCCCTCTGATCCTGCTCCTGTCCCTCTGTCCTGATGCTTGGTCTCGGGTCATCTGGCTTTCTTTCCAACCAGCTGAGACGGGATGCACGGACAGGGAGGATGAGCTTGGAGGCATGGTGGAGCTCAGAGGTCTATGACTGGAGGGAGGGTGCGGAGATCAGCCCAGGCCCCCGGGGCGGGGGGCTCCAGTTAAGACCATTATTTCCAGCTGCAGGTCCCCCTCTCTGACCACTGGGCCCTGCAGTTATTAGCAGATAACTAATTCTGCTCCGGGGTGTGAAGGCACAGGGAAGGAGGAGGTGGTGGGGTCTCCTCTGCCCTAATTCTCCCTCCTGGCTCCCGCTTTAGAAAGTCTGGCCCCCACTTGGGACCAGCCCATGAGGGGCTAGAGAAAGCAGCTCCTTTCTCTTATGTGTTTTTTCTCGGGTTTTGCTCTCCTGTGTGTGTTTGTCTTCCTCCTGGCGTCCATCTCCCTCCACCTTGTTCCGGCGCCCACCTCACAGAGCCGGGAGAAGTGTGTTTTCGGCCATGAAGCTCGGCAAGAACCGGCCCAACAAGGAGGAACCCCAAAGACAAGGTAGGGAAACCCTCCCCAGCCCGGCCAAGCCCGGGGCCATCTCTCCGCACCTGACAGAGACCAAACCCCTCCCCTCGGCAGGCAGCGCCCCGACAGGCTCTCCTGCGATTGGCCGGCGAGGCCACCTGGGCGGGCCCTAGCCTCCCAATGGCTGCTGGCAGAGCCGGGTCCTGAAGGTGGTCTTCAGGAAGGGGGTGCTCCTAGCACTGAGGGTGGGAAGGGCATCTCCTTTGGTCTCCAAGTGAGCAGAACCCTCTGTCGGATGGATCTGTTTTTGAAAGGCTCCTCCTGCCCTCTCTGCTCTCCCCCTGTTTTCCCTGCACACAGAAGCCTAGAGATTGTTCATCAGAGGAGGGAATAACAAAAAACGAAAGCGGTAGGGCCAGTTACCTATTTCAGGGGGAAATTAGCAACCCGAGACTGCTTACTCAGTGGCAGGACCCACTGCCCTGCCTTTCCCCAAGCCTTCTCACCAGGCTGCAGAGAAGGGCCTGGGAGGCTGGAGTGGCCTGTGGCCCTGGTTCCCCAGGAAGCCTCGGCCTGGGGGGAGGGCAAGACAGCTATTTGGAGGGAGGCAGGGAGGCCGGGCAGAAGACAGAGGAGAACTGGATTGGGTAAGGGAGCTGTATGTAGCTTTCCGACCCGGGTCTGTGGACACACGTCCTCCTGCAGGGCTCCCCTCTTCCTGCCTCAGGATCCCCTGTGTGGTCCACTGGCCCCATCATCTCTCTCCTTCTTGCCCCTGTGCCAATTCTAGTTTCCTTCCCCTTAGAGTGGAGTTTCTCAGGACACTCTATTTTTCATCCCATTGGATGAAAATACATCAGTGCAGGGTTAGGTTCCGAATTCATCATCAGTGCTTTTACATGGGTAAATTACTTCCTAAGCCTCAGTTTCCCAGTCCGTGACATGAAAATAGTGCCCATCTTGATAGGACAGGGGATACATGTACAAAGAGCCTGGCACACAGAGACCACTCAGTAAGTGGTAGAATAGCTGTTGTTCGCAAGGTGTGTGAGTGTGGATTCCTCCCTCCCTCCCTCCCTTCTTCACCAGGGGTGTTCCGTGCTCGCCTAAGTAATATACAGTCAAACTGAAAAATACTCGGGGCGCCTGGCTGGCTCAGTGAGTAGGGCAAGTGCACAGTTCTTGATCTTGGGGTCGTGAGTTTGAGCCCCACATTGGGCGTAGACATTACTTAAAGGAATAAACTTAAAAATAATCTTTAAAGGGGCGCCTGGGTGGCATAGTTGGTTGGCAGCTGACTCTTGGTTTCAGCTCAGGTCATGGTCTCAGGGTCCTGGGACCGAGTCCCACATCGGGCTCCACACTCCTTGGAGTCGGCTTGATATTCTCACTCTCTGCACCTCTCTCTCTCTCCCTTTCTAAAATAAATAAATAAATAAATAAATAAATATTTTTAAATCATTTTTAAAAATTATAATTAAAAAAACAAGACGCGTTACGATATCAATTAAAATCAAAGATCAAGATTAGGTAGGAAACCTTGCAGATACCCAGGCCATACCATTCTAAGCAGATGCTACCAAGTAAATCCCCAAAACTGGTTGTTAGCTTCCTGGATGCCAAAGAAAAAGGGGAAAGACAGTCTCCATCCCACCGTCCAGTCCACCTAAATGGCCTTTCTTCTTTGGCAGATGAACCGGCTGTGCTGGAGATGGAGGATCTTGACCGCTTGGCCATTCGGCTGGGGGATGGGCTGGACCCCGATTCTGTGTCTTTAGCCTCTGTCACAGCTCTCACCACCAATGTCTCCAACAAGCGGTGAGTACGCAGGAGACCCTCAACCCAAACTGCCCTTGCCCCTTCAGGCAGGACCCCAAAGGGTATGGAACTGGGTGGGGAAGAATCAGCCACCCCCCACACCAGCTTCTTCCTAACTCTGCCCCTTTCTTCTTTTCCTGGATGTCTCTCACACCTTGGTCCCTACAAAGGCAGGAGCCTATTTCCAGGTCACTGAACACCTCCAAGCCACGGGAAATCAGAGAGTTGCCCAGCCCACATCAGAACCTGTCAACCTAGTATCTCTGTCTCTGTCACTTGTGCCATTAGCTGGTCCTCTCTATTGAGACCTCTGCAAACAACTAATCCCCATTCTGTTTGACAGTCCTGGAGGGTTTGAAGACTATGATTCTGTCCTTCTGCCCTCTGCCAGGGTCCAACCACTGATAGTGCCCGTCTCCTCCCCTACAAGCTGTCCCTTACACCGGGCCTGACTGTACATCCTCCTTCTCAGGTCCAAGCCAGACATTAAGATGGAGCCATGTGCTGGGCGGCCCATGGATTTCCAGGTAGGTGGAGCATCTCAAGGCTGCATACCTTGTAGACTCTACTCGAGTGGGGAGTTCTGACCAGATGTGCATTATAGACTCTGAGGTTGCATGGATCTGAGGGTCATAGAGAACCACAAGCTGAATGTAAGTTCCCAAAGTAAGCTTGCTTCTGGGAGTCACTCATAAAAGTGTCATGACTAAAGAAGCACAAGCTTAAAGAGGAACTTGAGAAAACTGCTTATGCTGGGCAAAGCCCTCCCAGGATTTTATTCGTGTCCAGCACTGGACTTCATAAAGTCAGAGGGACCTGGAAAACCATAAAAAGACCAAGAAGCACCACGACATATATATTGGAATATGTGTGTGTGTGTGTGTGTGTGTGTGTGTGTGTGTGTGTATTCCAACAATTAAAATAAGAACCTCTGAAGAGAGATTTTTTTTTTGGTGTTCTGTTTTAAATTATTGTTTTCTATTATTTTAATGCCAGAAGTAATGTCAATCCTGGTTATCCTTAGATGTGAGAATGTGGGTGGTTTTTTTTTCTTTTTCTTCTCTGAGTTTTTTCAAATTAACACTTATTTTTTCTGTTTGTGTGTTTCTAAAACTGGAGACAAACTGGCTGTGATGGGGAGAGATTTGAAGCCGTTGAATTGTTAATGTGCTCACAGTGCCGGCAGGATGGGTCGTGAGCATGGCTGGTAGCTGCTGAGAGAGGGCCACACAGGGCCACTGAACCCCAGTGCAGACTCCCAAGCCTGGGGGCCTGGTCCTGAGCCTTGCAGGGCTACATCCCAATTTTGTCTCTTCTGGCAGAGTCAATCAGAGCCTGAGAGACTGAGTTCCACTAACCCAACCCACAGTAGACTAAGCTGAAAGCACCAAGTACTTATTTATAAACTGGAAGCAGGAGGGCCCACGGACCACCCATTGCTCTAGACCTTCCCTTAAGGTCTAACGAGGCCCAACTTTAGGTCAGAAGACTCTAGGCATTCCTAGGACTGAGTACACTCACTGGTCAGAGGAAACAGAGCCTTCAGGAGATACCACTTGGCTACCACTGTATCAGAACCTGGGCCCAGAATCAGAATGAGCCTCCTCATCCAGGTTAGAGCTGCATCTTTTTTTTTTTTTTAAGATTTTATTTATTTATTTGAGAGAGAGAGAGAGAGAGAAAGCATGCCCACGAGAGCATGAGCAAGGGGAGGGGCGGAGGGAGAAGCAGACTCTCTGCTGAGCAGGGACTCGAATGTGGGGTTCGATCCCAGGACTCTGGGATCATGACCTGAGCCAAAGGCAGGTGCTTAACCTACGGAGCCACCCAGATGGCCCCACAGCTGTATCTTTGATACTCACTTCCCAGACTGTACACACTGCCCCATCGTTAAGGATGGCTCCACCCCTCTTCCCTCAGGTGAGGGTACCAAGGACTAGGAGGCACCTTCCTTTGTATCCATTCATCTGGTCGTGTTTTCTCAGGGACATTCTTTGTTTCCCTTAATCCTTGCTTAAGTTCATTTTCATCCAGTTGGCGACCATCTTTCCAGGTGCTCGAAAATAAGCTCCAGGCAGTGGTTTTAAACGGCTTGAAGCCGTTGGGCTCCTGGGAGGTCTGGGAATGTCGCTCCCTCCTGTCTCTGCCACAGCCCAACCACAGAATATCTGAAGACTTTTCCAGGGGCCTGGGCTCAGGGCTTTGCTCCTTTTTCTGAGAATAGGAAAATTCCAGAGAACAAAGACCTGCTTGTCTGTATTTGCAGATGTGTCACCAGCCTGCCACATCTAGGCACATAGAAAATGGAGTCATTGTTGATCCTATTAACATAGCTTACGTTCTTTTTTTTTTTTTTTTAGATTTTTATTTATTTGACACACAGAGAAGAAATCACAAGTAGTCAGAGAGGCAGGCAGGGAGAGAGGGGGAAAGCAGGTTCTCTGCTGAGCAGAGAGCCCATTGCGGGACTCGATCCCAGGACTCTGAGATCATGACCTGAGCTGAAAGCAGAGGCTTAACCCATTGAGCCATCCAGGTGCCTACGTTCTTGAAGGCTTGCTATGAGCCAGGCACAATACTGCGAGCTGTGTGTGTGTTTTCCATTTAAGTTAATATAATCCTTATAACCATCCAAATATAGGTATTCCTCCACTTCCTAGGTGAGAAACTGAGGCACAAGGAAGGTAAGGAGCTTTCCCCAGGCCACACAGTTATTCAAAGGTAAAGCCAGGGTTCAAATCCAAGGGTGTCCAACCGAAGCAGTCAGAGTGACTAATTTTTCTCTAATAAGCCTTTTGGATGGTCACTCCCTCTGGTCTGCGTTCATCTTTAGCTTACTACCTACTGCTTTTTTTTTTTTTTTAAGATTTTGTTTATTTGACAGAAATCACAAGTAGGCGGAGAGGCAGGCAGAGAGAGAGAGGAGGAAGCAGGCTCCCTGCTGAGCAGAGAGCCCGATGCCGGGCTCCATCCCAGGACCCTGGGATCATGATCTGAGCCGAAGGCAGAGGCTTTAATCCACTGAGCCACCCAGGTGTTCCCCTACTGCTTATTTTTAAAGCTCTTTCCAACTGCTTCTTGACAGAGACTTTTATTTAGGGGACCACACTCTCTCCCTCCAAAGGCTTTGCAGACATTCTGAATTGAACAGAACAGTTGTTGTATTTGACCTGGTAACACAGTATTGTCTGACAAGTTCATTCCCATCTCAATTACAATTATGAACACAGTTTGAGAGAGAGCTCTGAGAATACAAGTGTGGATTTATCCTTGCTTCCAATAAATACAATGTAGGAAGCAAGAAAACAGCAAAGGAACGTCCCTCTCGGAGAGCTTAGCTTCGCCCAGTTAGAAAGACCTCTGAAAGCGCACCCAGCTGGTGGGAGGAGATATGGGAAGGACCCTGAGGGCTCAGAACTGCCAAGAGGCCATGGGGTGCCCATCCTCTTTGTTTCCACTGGCTAGAATGTATGTCACGTGCAAACCCTTTCCTGATTATTGGCATCTCCAAGGCAAGAAGCCACAATGTCATCCCAGTGAATCTGCAGCTTCCCCATCAGAGTGAGCAAAGGTCAGCACCTGGCAGAGATTCTTGTTGGGTCATGGAATCCTGAGTGTGTTCCCTGCCCTCTCTTCCGGGCACCAAGATCGCATACATTTTCACCTCCATGTCTCTGTGAATTGACCATGGACCCCAGCCTCGAAGGCGATATTGTACCCTCTTCCTAGCTGATCTCCCCACCCTCGTAGCACCTCCTCCATTCCAACCTCTGTGCCACCACTAGAGTGATGTTCTCAAAATGCAGATCCGGTCATGCCACATCTTGGCCACCTGGAGGTGAGGAAAGGTAAAGGGTGTTGCAGAAGGGCAGCACTGATGCGCCTGTCCCCTGCCATCTCCAGCTCCCTGCCACTGTTCCTGCAGCATGATCAGAGCCCATGGAAGCATGTCACAGAGCACCGTGGCTCTCGGGTTCTCCCAGGACAGAGGTGCAGGTTTACACTCCACCTTGTTCCTTGCGATGGTTTTCATGAAATCGCCTGGGGATTAGGTCCCTCATCTTGGAAGAGGAGGGCTGAATAGGTCATTACCCAAAGAGTCACCCAGGTCCGATGCTTGGTCGGTTCCTTTGTGGGTCTATTTGCTTCCCTATCTTCCACCCTGGAAAAATCAAGTCCTCTGCTGATGAGAGAATGGAGGAAAGGATGGCCAGTCCTCTCCCTCAAAATTTGTCTTATCTTATTTCTATTTTTTTAAAGATTTATTTACTTATTTGAGGGTGCGGAGGGGCAGAAGGAGAGAGCGAGAATCTCAAGCAGACTTCCCACTAAGCAGGAGCAGGACGTGGGGCTCGATCCCACATCCCTGAGATCATGATCTGAGCCAAAATCAAAAGTTGGACGCTCAACCGGCTGAGCCACCCAGACACCCCTGGTTTGAAATTTGTTTGAAATTTCAAGACCAAGTGATATAGCCTCTCCATATAGCCCCAGGTGGGGGTGGGGAAGCAGCAGGAATGACATTCTCCTCCCCCACCAACACCATGCAATGACCCCAGTGGCTCAATTTCAGGGTTTCCCTCGGAGTCGCCCTTCAGCCAGCAAAGAGCACCCTCTGGAGCCTTTCTCTCCCTGCCCCCACCCTCTGCTCCTTTCAACCCTCTGTCCTCCTCCTATACCCACCCTTTGGGTCCTGAAAAGGAGTAGGGGGCAAAAACGCTAGCCTCATGGCTGGGCCTCTGGATAAAAAACATAAAAACTAACCAATTGCTCACATTTGGAAGGTTAATCTCTTGATGTCACATCTTATTACTTATTAGGCCCAAACTGTGTATGTCTACTTCCCCAGTCTTGAGTTACAGAGTCTTACTTAGTTTCTTTTTTTAATGGAGGGGAGAGGATGGGTTAGTTGTGGGAAAATATAATGAGTTTTTTTTAAGTCTTTGGCATTAAAAGTTTCATAGAGGTTAAAACTCTATGAACTGCTGTGCAAGAATATTCTGGAAGGACTTCTAGTGTCTGCTTACTCTCTTCACAGTCAACTTCTCGGAACTAAGTTAATTAGCTCTATTTCCTTTTTAGCTCCCTGAAGAATCGGTGATCACTAAATGTGTTCAGAGCTCTGGATGCTAAGCTTCATTCCTTTGGCATTTCAAGTTCCAAATAGAAATCCTTGCTTTCATAGTTCAAGTGTTACTTCAATTAGTGAACGTTCGGTTTCCAGTTCTATATACTTTCTTGGCAATGTTCTCATTGGTACTGAAATTTCTATTTTTCTTAACATCATTAGTTTTGATGTGCAGATTTCTTGGGCTTCAGAAAATTTATAAGACTTTGATGGACACAGTGGAGGATAATTTCCATGATTATTCTTTTTTTATGAAAAGGGAAAATAATTTTCTGGAGTAAAATCGTATTTAGAAGTTGCATCAAAGCACAGAGATTAAAATAACAAATCTGCAAGCTGGGAAACATAAAAGCAACCCCCACAGTTTCATTAGAAGAATTAGCTAAGGTAAATGCTAACACTAGCTTGACACAGGCTATTTTGTTAAAATGCAAGTGTGAGAGAGACAAATGGAACAATCATAAGAATCTATAGGACCTTACCTACTTGGGAGACTCTGAGAAGTCATTTATCACAAGAGCTCACATTTTCTAGAACTTTCTATGGTTTATAAAGCACCTTGACACACATGACCTCATTTAACCTTCACATAACTTACGGATAGGTGGTGTTTCCACATCTAGCTCAGTGAGCCTACGTGGTAGCCTCCTCTCACACCTGGTCATGTATAAGTTCTGGAGTTCACTGCCACCCCAGCCACCCCAAATCTGTGCTTCTTTCCATTTTTATCATGGCCATCCCAATGGGACCAACACCTCTAAATCCAAAGCAAGAGCTGATTGCTTAAAACAAAGGTTCAAGAGGGGCACCTGGGTGGTGCAGTCAGCTAAACATCTCACTCTTGGTTTTGGCTTGGGTTGTGATCTCAGGGTCATGAAATCCAGCCCAGGTGTCGCCGGGCTCTGTGCTCAGCAGGGAGTCTACTTGGGACTCTGTCTTCCTCTCTCTGCCCCTCCCGACCTCTCTCTCTCTCTCTCTCTCTCAGATAAATAAATCTTGAAAGGGAAGGTTCAGAAAAGGTATGCACATATACCACCCCTCCCCCACCCCGTATATATACACAAGCATTTGTTAGATATACGAACTACTGGAAAACGGCTTCCCAGCATAGAAGTAAGACTCCAGGGGGCTAGACCCCCCCTGAAAAGACACAGAGCACACAAAATACACAGCATCAAGTCAGCTCCCCCAACAAAGAAATTAAACAAAAGGGGAAAGGGGGCCAAATTCCAGAAACACAGAGAGTTCTCAGAGGCCCCCAATCTTAAAAAGAGAGATCCTAGAGCAGGAAATTACTTGCACGTTAATGAAAACATAGAAAGCTTAATTCCTGAGTGCATGAAACCCCGTAAGTGGTTTGTAGCCCTCTACTAGGCGGAGCCAGGAAGGCTAGGGGAGTCCTAAAAATACTGATGCCTGGCCCCACCCACCCGAGGTTGGACAGGTTTAGTCTGGAGCTTGGCAGGGATACCAGCTTGCTTAACCAGCGCCCTCCTCCCTGCTGATAATTCTAGAACGCAAGCAGAGGTGATCCAGCCCAGGCCCTTCCTTTATAGAAGAAGACACAGGGGCTTAGTGGGGAAAGAGCTCCGGATCCAAGCTCTCACACTGGAACCCAAGCCCCATATTGGCTCCCTACTCCTGGGCTCGGCTCCAGGAGGACCAGCTACCCAGCTCACGGGGCTCACCTCTGGCTTCCCTCTCCTGCCTGCAGGTCAGCATCACCGTGATCGAGGCCCGGCAGCTGGTGGGCTTGAACATGGACCCCGTAGTGTGCGTGGAGGTGGGTGATGACAAGAAGTGCACATCCATGAAGGAGTCCACTAATTGCCCCTACTACAATGAGGTCAGTACCTTGTGGCCTTACATGTGGAAAAGAACTTCCTACCTGGGGTGGGAGCCGGGGCTCCAGGCCACCCGAGCTCCATGGGGAGCAGCGGGAGTCAAGGGGCACAAAAGGCTCCCAGCAGGGCTGACCTTGGCCCATGCTGTTCCAGCCCCCAGCACGCAGATGTGCCGTGCCATGTCCTCCGAAGCCCAAGTCTAGATCACCCCCTGATAGTGCCCTGGCCGGAGGCCACCCTTTGAAATAAACCTCCAACGCTGTCTGTGGGTGAACCCCGTGGGGCTTGGCCAGAGCCCTCTGGGGCAGTGACACCATTCAGGAGCAGTCCCTGTGAGCCAGCCTCTCCTGTAAATGCTGCAGGTGCGTCCCCTCTTCCGGCCTCCACAAAAGTCGGAGGTTGTTGCCCTCGATCCCATGTGACACAAGGGGACACTGAAGTTCTTGGAGAAAGTCCTTGCCCAGACGCTAAGGGCCAGAGTCAGGTTCTGCACGCTCACCTTCTCCCTGGGCTGCCTCCAAGCTGCCTGAACCTCTGCGGGGTTCCTTCCAGAGCACTGGCCTTAGGGTATGAAAGAAAAAGTCTGGTTCCTGCTCCTGTTCTTTGCAGCCATCTGAGGCCACACTGAAGTCAAAGGACCTCAAAGACCTTCTAATTCAATCTCCCCATCTTATGGAGGAGGAGACTGAGGCCTCAGTGGGAAGGGCTTTGCCCAAGAGCACAGAGCGCTGCTGACGAAGCAGGACCCAGCCCGTCAGCCTCAGCCCAGGGCTCCCTTTGCCCCCTCGGATGGCCACCGCTGACACAATAGCCTGACTCTGGGCTCCAGCAGGGAACGGACCTAATCAGCTCTGGTGGGAGATGCCCAGGTGACCTTTAGATGCCTGAGCGTAGGTCAGAGGGACACAGAAGCCTAGGGGCTATAGCCCTCCTTCTCCTGGAGGGACATCCTGTTGGCCTCGCCTGGTGGCTCCAAGAAGTGGGCGTACCAGGCTGGCCCAAGTGAGTCTTCTGTGTCCCGGGTCTCCATGTCTGTGCTGAGACGTGGTGAGGGCTGAGGGTCCCCCCGGAACTTGGCAGGGAGCTCCCCAGCCATGCATCTTCAGGAAGGAAAACTGGACACGCTTCTGTCCCCCACAGGGACCCAGGCAGGGCCCTAAGCTACTGGGCCTGGTTCTCACAGCTGGTAGCCCACAGGCCCACAGAGCTGGGGCATCCATGCTCAGAAACACCTTCCCCCATCTCCCGGCCACCTGTGGCCACTTTCCCAGGAGTCAGGAAATTCAGCCTCCACGTCTCTGACCTCACATCAGGGCGCATCCCTGGCCGGCAAAGCCTCCAGCCTAGCTAAGAGTCTGCTTTCCCTTAATGGATCTGGAGACACGTGCCCATGGCCTTCCACCATTATTTGATAATGAGCCACGTTTGGCTGACTCAAGGGCTCACCTTGCACCAACCCCAATGCACCTCGTGTTTTGTTCAAATTGCCTCCACCTTCGAAAGGAAACAGAGCCGCTCTCCGCATGCCGTTTCCCCAGCAAACTCCTACTCACTCTCCAGACCCCAGGCCCAAGGTCCTTGCCCCTGAGCAGCCCTATCAGCACTCTCTGGGTCAGAGGTCGATGTGCTTCTTTCTCTGGGACAGTAACGTCCCTGAACTGTGGTTGGTCCTTCATGTCTCTGCCCCTGGTGGACCGAAAGCTCCCCGTCTCCTCTGTCACTGTGGCCCAGCCCAGAACCTGGCTTGTGCCTGAAGGGGTTGTGTAGCACTTTGCTGAATGGATACTCACCCAAAGGAAGAAACAAACAAACATTTGCTCAGCATATGTGTGGCACTTTGAGCCTGTGCCTGGCAACATGGGGACCACAGAGGTGACACTCTCTCCTGACAGGCCACGCCTATTTCCAGCCTAAAAACCACTTTCCAGTTTGCACTAAGACTTTCCAGTAAGAAACCACTTTCCACTAAGACTATCCCTTCCACTCACATGAATCTTCAATCTGTTCCTGATTCTAGTTTTATTCTTTCTCACAAATCCAAGTAGCTCTGATTCGTTGAATTTCTGTTTCCTCCAAACCAACGTTTCTCACTCAGCACTAGGGACGTTTTGGTGTCAGGGACGGTCCTGTGACGTGTGGGACACCGGGCAGCATCCTTTCTACACACGTGATGGTGGTAGCAACCCCCCCCAGCTGTAGCAACCAAAAATGATTCCAGAGGTTGCCGATATCCCGCTGAGGTTAGAATTACCTCGCTGAGAACAACCACTTGAAACTATCTTCCCACGATTCCTCTGGTCCCAAAGCGGGGTTTTCCTTTTGCTGCCTTTCCTATGCCATGTTCTTCTTCATTGAAAAATACCCGTGGTCCCAGGGCTGTGCTGTTTCTGGCTAATTTTCTGAGTTAGCAGAGACTCCAGTAAACACAATAGAGGGAGATGAGAACAATAGCATGACTTAGCAGACTTCTAAGTAGTTAGAAAAGGGACGTCTGCTCAGGACTCACCAGGAATGTGCCCACAGACTCCTTAGAGGCTGCAGAATTCTGGCTCTCACTTAACTAGCTCCTTCTCCCAGGGTGGACACAGTCAGAGGCAGCTCCTACCTGGCTCCAGACCAGTCTTCCTGTGAAGGGAGGCTCACAACCATTGCCCTCCCATTATAACCTGACCGTTCAAGTCCGGGTCAAGACCCCATTCCATGGTTGCATCTTGTCCTGGCCACTGGTGCCTTCCTTCTGCTTCAACCACCTCTCTCCCTGGCCCTGGATCCTTCTCTTCCTTCTTCCCAAAGGGTCTGGCATCACCCATCCACTCAGCACCCCCAACTCTGCCTTTCTTTTTCCTTTGGCTCTTCCTTGCCTATAAGGTGTTCTACTTTGGCATATTTTCTCTGAGTACAATGATGGAAAACCTTATATGCTCAGGGTCAGGAACTAGGAGTCTCTCCGTCTGTCCCCCGTCTGTCCCTTCCTCTAGCCACAACCCTTTCTGACCTCCCACTCACTGTCCAACTCCGTGAGCTGACCTCACTGCCTCTCCTCCCAAGTACCCCCCAATCTCCACCCCCAGCTCCACAGAAACTGCCCTCCGAGTCATCAAGGACCACACTGTCCCCAAGTACAAGTCCACGTCACCCTTCTCTCTGGACTGCCCAGCTTTTTCTGTCGTCTTGACACCCCCTCCCCTGGGGGCCTCTCTGCTGCCCTCCCCTCCTGCCATCCCGTCCCTCACAGCCTTTCCTGACACGTGCCCTGTGCCCTCTGCTGAAATGCCACCTGCATGACTAGATCTCCACCCATCTCTCCAGAGCTTCGGTGCCCCCGACCAGTGCCACCTGACACATTGCGGCCACATGCAGCAGTTGCTATGTACGGGGCCCCCGACCATGTGCACTTATGGCTTTAACGCTTGACAGGGGTCAGCTCACTCAGACTTCACCACCATGCCTCCCACACCCCTGTGGATGGTGCCCCTTGAGAAATTCAACATGGCAGCCTCAAGTATTGTCCCCACATCACAGGGCGGTAAACTGAGGCCCAGGAAGGAAGTGATTGGCCTAAAAGGAAGAGCCCAGCTGTCTGCTCTAAAGGCAGCACTTTTTAAAAATATTTTGTTTATTTTGAAAGAGAGAGAGAGTGAGAAAGAGAGAACACAAGCAGAGAGGAAGGGAAGGGCAGAGGGAGAGGGAGAAGCAGGCTCCCCAACGAGCAGGGAGCCCAATGCGGGGCTTGATTCCAGGACCCCAGGATCATGACCTGAGCAGAAGGCAGAAGGTTAACTGACAGAGCCACCCAGGCGCCCTAAAGGCAGCACCTTGACCCACAATGCTCCAGTGTGAGTCTCCAGCAGCCGGGAACACACTCTCCTCAGACGCTGGCCCTAAGCATTTTGGCAACACTTCTTCCTTGTCTCTGCCCACAAATTCACCAAAGCCATGGTCCCTGTGTGACTGCGCCCTGCCCTCGTTCCTGGCACCTGCACACCAAGCCCTGGAGAGATGGGGCCAGGCGACAGTGGCAGCTCCCAACTCCAAGGGCCCGGTCACACTTGGAGCATTTTCCATTTCCAGCACATGAAGTCCTTCGCACCTTCAACATCGCTGAAGCTGGGACACTTCAGGCCTGGAGCAGTGGTGCTTAAAGGCCTGTACCATGGGGCCGTTACGGTGTCTCGCACGGCCTCACCCAGCCTCATAACAAGACTCCGAGGCGGGTGTCATACCCCATCTTACAGCTTGGGAAACAGAACGGACCACGTGCTGCCCAAAGCCACATGACTCCCGCCTGCCACAGAGTCAGGGGGACTGGTGGTTGCCACTGTTATTCCTCTGACCTTCGGGGCTCAGGGGAGATGGCCGGGGTGCAGACAGGCGCTGGCAGGAGGGAGGGGCCTGGCACTGTCCCAGGCCGTTGGCTGCTGTCAGCTGAGTAACGGCAGCTCTGGGTCCTTCCTCTTTCCAGTACTTCGTCTTCGACTTCCACGTTTCTCCAGACGTCATGTTCGACAAGATCATCAAGATCTCGGTGAGTGTAGCTCAAGCTGCTCTTTGGTGTAGACTTGAAAAGTCATCCCTCTGGATGGACCAACCATTAGAAGGCAGCCCCATGTCCAGACACACAGCTGGCAAGCAGGTTGGTTTGGGCCCCTCTCTCGCCTGTTTAACCAGGTGTCTCTGCACAGTGTACAACCTACTCACCAGTACCTGGCAGCCAGCAGAAATGAGGGCAAGAGGGGTTAATGCTGAGCCTCAGCAAGCCATTCCTGCCCTACCAAATGCCCTCCCACTTCACCAAAAAGCTCCGCTCCCCAGAAAGACAGGTGGTGCCACTGTCAGACCCCCCCCACCCCTCCCCCATGGAAAGCCTTTGCCCTGCCTGGCCTGACTGGGGGCTGGTGGTTCTTCCTGGAAGGTGATCCACTCCAAGAACCTGCTGCGCAGTGGCACCCTAGTGGGGTCCTTCAAAATGGATGTGGGAACCGTGTACTCCCAGCCTGGTGAGTAGCTGCGTGACTCGGTCAGCTTCAGTGGCCACAGCTCAGCGAGGGTGGCCCGAGCCATCCTTCCCACCCTGAGGGTCCCTGGGCCTGGTCTGGTCGGGACTATAAACTCAGTGTGAGGCCGTCAGGGGCGTGGAGGCCTGGGTATCCCGTCTGCACGCGGAAGCACTGATGACCTGTGCTCGGGCCGTTGGAGTCCCAGGAGCCTGGCGAGGTGTAGGGGGCTTCACCCCCTTTTACACTTGAGGGACTTGGGGCTCAGAGAAATGTTGGGGCTCCACTGTCACCCAGATGGTCTGGGAAGAAATCAGGCTGCGTGACTCTAGGGCACAGAGTGTGGCAGCCCCTGAGGGAGGCCGGGTTCATGGACCGTCCGTCGAGGGCCCCAGGCCCCCCAAGAATGGCGTGTGGGGCTGCGGCTGACTTGCAGCAACATGGGTCCCCATGGGCCAACCCTGGATGGGGCTGGCAAGGGAACCCCAGTGGAATTCCCAGAGGGTTTGTGAGGCCCAGGCCAGGCCAAGAGGGCCCCACGTCTCGTCCCTGAAGTGAACCCACCACTCAGGACACAGTGATGGTTCCGTCAGGCGTTTTGACAGTGACCATCCCATTTCCCCCGATGCCATGTTTGACCCTCACAGAGCAGTGAGGCGGAGGCATTGGTGTTCCTCCCCGTTGTACAGATGAGATGAATGAAGCCAAGAGAAGTTAAGTAGCTTGGAAAGGCCACCAAACTATTAGGTTGAACAGATCGATGATTTCTTACGGTTCGACTTCATAGACACTTGGCCGGTGCACGCTCCGTGACTTAGACTAGGGAATCGAGTCCAAACCCGGGACTGTACGCATAACCACCACTAACTCATAGGACATTCAAGCCACCAGAGACCTCAAAACATCTAGTCACGTGTCTCTGTATGACAAAGAGGCCCAGGGTTACGAAGAGACTGCTCCCATGGGAGCAGAACCTGGTCTCCTGACTCCCAGGCCAGCACCTTTCCCACCGCCACACACACACACACACACACACACACACACACACACACGTTGTCGTCCTCAGCAGAGCAAAGGGGGCCCTAGCGACCATTAGTGTCTTCGGGAAGGGGAAGAGAGGGCCGGTTGGCGATCCAGCCCATCCTGGGAAGCATACCCAGCTGTGGACTGGAGTCACACGGGTATCCCAGAGCAGGTGTTCCAGCCGAGCAGGGCCCCCCACCCCCAGGACTGGCAGCAGGGGTTCGGAGAGACAGATGTGGACCCCTGGGCTTCTCGACGGCGGAGTCCCGGAGAGGAGGCCACTGCCACTGAGGGAGCACACATGCCATGCCCCCAGGCCTAACCTTTACCGGCCCCTGCAGGCACCATCACTCCATTTCACGAGAAGGAAGCAGGCCAAGTAAGCTTCCCAGCTGGTCCAGGGAAAGGAATCGCGTGTGAACCCGGGTCCAGGCAGGCCCAGATTCCAGGCTCTCCGCTGGGCTAACCCACCGCCAGATTTTCTGCTTCTGAATCTGTTCCTGAGCCTGGTCCCCTTCCCGGGAACTTGAGGTCGCATGGCCCCTTTAGTTAGGGCACTGAGGTCTTCACTCTGATGGTCTCTGGTTTGGCCTGACTCTCCCGATGAGCCCCTGGTCGTTGACCCAGCCAGGGAGTCACTGGAAGCCAGCCAGCCAGGGACACAGAGCTCGTGGGTGACATTGAGAGCCTCTGGTAATTCGATATCTTGTGGAGCTGGGAGGGTTTCCTGGGGGACCGGGGCCTGCTTCTCACCCAGGCGGGACCATGTCTCCCCCATCAGAGGCAGCAGCAGGACCCTGCTCATTCACTAATTCTCCCTACTGGAGGTAAGGGGGGAGAGGGGGGTCATCCAAGGCCACAACCCCCCTCTGGTAGATCATAGAGGAGTTCCTGGGCGCTAGCCACTGCCCCAGCCCAACCAGCCTTCCCTGGCAGGTGTCTGAGAAGCTTGGATGGGGTGGGGGAGAGGAAGGAGGCCCTTCCAAGCTCAAAGAGCAGCAGCCCTAAAGGCAGGAGGGGCTTGGCAGGGACTCCGGTTGTTCCGAGGGAAGTCAGCAGATGGACCCAGCCGGAGCACAGGCGCGGGGTGGGATGAGAGGAGTGAGCCGGGCAGAGCGGAATCAGGAGGCCTCACAGACCCCACTAAGGTCTGGGGTCTGTACCCCGCACACTCACGAGCTGCAGACATTGGAAAGGAGGAGTGAGGGCCAGGGAGCCTCTCCGAGGGTTCTGCAGGGCTACTGTGGGCAGGTTGTCCACACGGGTGGGGGCAGGACGGCTGCGGGCAGAGAAACCAGTTTGGAGGGTTCTTGCTTCAAAGTCACACCACACGCCCGGATGCAGGACTTTTCCCCATATGTTCGCCCCTCTGGGGGCCTCTGTCTCCCCCCGCCTGTTCTGGGGATCAGGGCCCAGAAGGCTCCTCAGCCCTACAGCCTAACCCCGGGATGGCAGGTGCAGTCTGCACTCGTCACCCCTGCAGAGCACCAGTTCCACCACAAGTGGGCCGTCCTGTCAGACCCCGACGACATCTCCGCTGGGCTGAAGGGCTACGTGAAGTGTGACGTCGCCGTGGTGGGCAAGGGGGACAACATCAAGACACCCCACAAGGCCAACGAGACAGATGACGATGACATTGAGGGGTGAGGCTCCCATCTGCCCCCAGTCCTGGAGACCTGACCCAGCCCTCCCTTCCCCCACAAGGAGCCCCTGAGGTGGACTTGGCACACAGACCCTCTCTGCACCACCCCCTTAGCCTTGTCCCCACCTACTCCCAGACAGACCAGCTCTTCCAAGAAGGACCAAGGGCAGGGCTGGCCTTGGGGTCCCTAGACTCTCCTCCCGGGAGAGGAAGCACTGAGGCAGGGCAGGGCAGGACTTCACGGAGATTGTCCCAGGCACCAGGGTAGGCAGATGCCAGGGTAGGACTGGGGTGCCCACGCCTGGCCACAAAAGCCTTAGCTCTGTGTGCCGGCAGGAACTTGCTGCTCCCCGAGGGGGTGCCCCCTGAACGCCAGTGGGCCCGGTTCTACGTGAAAATCTACCGAGCAGAGGGCTTGCCCCGTATGAACACCAGCCTCATGGCCAATGTGAAGAAGGCTTTCATTGGTGAGAACAAGGACCTGGTCGACCCCTATGTGCAAGTCTCCTTTGCTGGCCAGAAGGTATTGGGGTGCAGGAGGCAGGAGGCTGGGTTTGGGGTAACAGGCATGAGAGGTACAGAGTGATTGGAGGACAGAGGCTGGAGGCAGATGGGAGGCAGAAAGAGAAGCCAGGGGGCACCTTCAATCCCGGGGTGCTGAGAGGGGCTGGAGCTGCCACCGGCTTGGGGGTCCTCTCAGCCAGGGACAGGCCTTAGGGGATCCTGCCTGCTTCTGCGTCTTGCAGACCAAGAGCTCAGACAGGAGCACTGACAGGGAGGAGAGTCTGAGAGGCTGGTGTGGGGAAGAGTGCCTGCCGGACATAAGAGTGCGCGTGCGCACACACACACACACACACGTGAGCACTGGGTGTTGTATGCAACTGATGAATCACTAAAGTCTACCCCTGAAATCAACAATATGCTGCATGTTAACTAAGTTGAATTTAAGTTAAAAATTATATATATACACACCCCACACATACACATGCGTATACACACATACACCTGTATACACATAACCCCACACACAGTCCATGTGCAAATACACATGTACATACGTGTAACATACACACATAATCCCAATGTGTATACACACGTGTGCACACATGCACACACACACACACCCTGACCCTCGCTTCCTCCCTCCAGGGCAAGACTTCAGTGCAGAAAAGCAGCTACGAGCCCCTGTGGAATGAGCAGGTGGTCTTTACAGACCTGTTCCCCCCACTCTGCAAGCGCATGAAGGTGCAGATCCGGGACTCGGACAAGGTCAACGACGTGGCCATTGGCACCCACTTCATTGACCTGCGCAAGATTTCCAATGATGGGGACAAAGGTCAGCAACCGGAGACTGGGTGAGGGGCGAGGGCACTGAAGAGCGGGAGTCAGTGAGACCTGCCCCCCGCACACCTCCTCCACCATCTCAACCTCTTCCCGAAAGGCCCCCGGCACGGTGAGGGTTTGGTCCCCAGCCCCCTCCCCCTCAAAGGAAAAGGGGAAGGTCATGGCTCAGGTCAGCTCATACAGCCTGCCTAAGCCAGTCTGCCTGGATTTGAACTGAGCCCTGACAGTTAGTAGCTGTGTGATCTCTGAGCCTGTTTTCCCATCTGTGAAATGGAAATAATGATGACACGTATGTACACACAAGTTTCACATATGCATGTACTGTCTACCGGCTTGTGGGACTGACTCCTTCTAGAACCCAGGCTCTGGGCTTCAGGGAGGTAGAGCATGAGAAACACCTACTCCCAGCCTCGTGGTGCTCACAGAGGACTAGAGAGGGCGATGTGCCATCACGGGCTCAAAACCTAAGGCCAGAGGCACAAAAGGCCACATGTTCTCTGACTCCACTTATACGAACTGTCCAGAATAGGCAAATCCACAGAGACAGAAAGTAGCTAGTGTTTGCTGGGGCTGGAGGTGGGGGACAGGGGCCTAACCGCTAATAGGTACAGGGTTTCTTGGGGGCGGGGGACGATGGAACCAGGTGATGCTCGTATGAGAGTGAATATACCAAAAAAGGCCACATTTTTAAAATGGAGAATTTTATATCATGTACAGCATGTCCTGAGTTTTTTAAATGCTAAATTTTTTTTCTAAACCAGGCATAACAAAAACCAAAAAACATAGCACGTGCTGCCGAATTGGGCCTGAGTTACACATCAGACAGCAAAGGCCAACATCGGGACAAGTTAGCTGGGACTAGGAACTGGGCCTGCATCACGGAGAATGCGTTACACAGGCGGACGGAGGGAGGGTCTTCGGAGAGGAGGGGAGGGGTCTGTGGGGAGGGGCAGGAGGGGGACCTGGTGAGATGCGGGTCCGCACAGGCCGCTAAGGGCCAGAAGGCCAGGCTGAGGAATTTGAAGGGAGCCAGCCTCTGTCCCTCAAAGAGATTGTAGGCAGCCCGGGCTTCACGGACCAGGAGGCAGGGAGCCTGACCTGCGAGCGCTCCGTGTAAGCAAGGAGTCTGTCCTGGGCTGCCCACGCTCAGCAGATAGGAGTGGCCCTAAGGCCTCCCCATCGGCCACGCGCTGGCCCACAGGCTTTCTCCCACTTCCAGTGTCTCGCCGAGCAAGGCATGGGGTTCTCGGCTCAGCCACGGGGAGCCCCCTAAAGAGGTTCCACCACTCCCATGAGCCCCTTGTCCTCTCCCCGCGGCCCACAGGCTTCCTGCCCACGCTGGGCCCAGCCTGGGTGAACATGTACGGTTCCACACGCAACTACACGCTGCTGGACGAGCACCAGGACCTGAACGAGGGCCTGGGTGAGGGCGTGTCGTTCCGCGCCCGCCTCATGCTGGGCCTGGCGGTGGAGATCCTGGACACCTCCAACCCCGAGCTCACCAGCTCCACCGAGGTGCAGGTGGAACAGGCCACGCCCGTCTCGGAGGTGAGGACCCGGGGACTGGGCTGTCCTCCAGAGCCCCCAGCTCGGGAAGGCTGGGACCACGCTCTGCCTCGTGGTGCCCTGTCTGCTCAGAGGGCAAGACCCCGTGATGTGGCCTCCTTCCCCAAGAAGCAGGGACCCACACTCCGCCCCTCGTGGGGACCTGCCCCCTCCTACTGCCTGTGCCTACACTCTGCCTGGAGGTCCCAAAGGGGAGCCTCCTCTCTGCCCTCTTCCTGGCCATGGTTGTCCCTGTCTGGGATACCCAGGCTGGAGGGCAAAAGGATTTAGGCCTTCAGGGTCTGGACTGCTTGACTGCACGGCAGGGTGGGGGGGTCCGCCCCTAATGGCCCAAAGGGCCTGTCTGTAAGACCGTAGGAGGAGGCCTGGCCCCAGGCCCAACATCTCTGCTGAGGTTTGAGGATGGTTTGAACCACCTTCCCCACAGAGCTGCACAGGGAAAACAGAAGAATTCTTTCTATTTGGAGCCTTCCTAGAGGCCTCAATGATCGACCGGAAAAATGGAGACAAGCCAATCACCTTTGAGGTCACCATAGGTGAGTTCTGGGCTCACAGTGGGGTCTTCAGGCCTGAGGGCTGCTGGGTGGTAACCGCACCATGAGCCTGGAGGGAGGGAAACTTTGACCACTTTCCTTCGCGTGTGCTCAGGCACCCACATAGCACACAGTGTTCACACGAGCATGCACACACGCCCACAGCGGTTCCTTAGTGCACACTAAGGCCCTACAGATCTAAGCTGTGTCTGGGACATGGAGAAGAAAGAAGCCTTCCCTGCAGAGGCAAAAAGGGAGAGAGTAGGAATCCAGGCCATGTCCTCGGCTGGACCTTGAGCTCGGTGGCCATCAGGGCTCCTAGCGAGGTCTTTGCCCAGGGGGAAGCTGTGAGCTCCTTCCTCTGGCTAGTGTTCTCTTGTGTCCAAGCTGGTACAGACTCCCCACTCCCTGGGCCCCCCTTCCCTCCTACAAACCCAAACTAGCACCCGGATCAGAGGGCGGGCACCTGGAGGGAAAGGATTCTAGGCCCTCGAATGCCCCCTTCTGCCTCCAGGTAACTATGGGAACGAAGCTGATGGCCTGTCACGGCCCCAGCGACCTCAGCCTCGGAAGGAGCCTGGGGACGAGGAAGAAGTTGATCTGATCCAGAACTCAAGTGACGACGAAGCTGATGAGGGTGGGGGCCTGGCCTCCGTGTCCTCCACCCCACCCACGCGGCCCCAGATCACCGACAGGTGAGCCAGGTGGATGGAGGGTCCTGAGAGGTCGTGCCTGCTGCCTTGCGTCCTCACGTGGGCTGGCCTCCCCCCTCCCAGCGCCCCAGTTCTCAACCTCCCACATCCCCCCCCCCCGCTCCAGGAACTACTTCCATCTGCCCTACCTGGACCGCAAGCCTTGCATCTACATCAGGAGCTGGTGGCCGGACCAGCGCCGCCGCCTCTACAATGCCAACATCATGGACCACATCGCTGACAAGCTGGTCAGGGCCGGGTGGCAGGGGTGGGGGCATGGGAGGGAGGAGGGGAAGGCAGGGGTCCGGGGGGAGTTTCTGAGGGCCTTGCCCAGCTTGGAAGCTTCCCCTGCAACACACTAGGCAGTCTGCCCAGCAGCTTGCCATGGGGGGTGGAGGTAGGGGGCTAGGGGTAAGGACTGCAGGAATAGTCCCAGCACGACCTCTGGTCCTGTCCCTGCTCCCATGTCCCAGGAGTGGGGCAAGGGGGGTGAGGGCTTCCTGAAGTGGAGTCTAGGAATCCTGGCCCATTCTGTCCTGGTGTTCCCTGGAGGAGGCTGGCCAGCTCCTCTGTCTCTGGCCGGCACTGCACCCCACCCCCATCTAGCCTTGACTTCTGCCCAGCCCCAGCGAGTCCACTGGGACCACAGACACACAGCCCAGAGGTGGCTTCTTCCTTCTGGAAGAAACAGAACCTGGAGAATTCATGGTTTCTCTATGGTGGCAGGACCTGGGAGAAGGGGGCCTGGCTCTAGTGAGGGGTCCCAGTTCGCTAGCCCTTCGTTCCCCTGATGAATGATGGGAGACATTGGGGAAGCTGGGGTTCTGGGGCTGGGGCTCAGCATCGCCCTCCCTCCTGGCCCACAGGAAGAAGGCCTAAACGATGTGCAGGAGATGATCAAGACAGAGAAGTCCTACCCCGAGCGCCGTCTTCGGGGTGTCCTGGAGGAGCTCAGCTGTGGCTGCTAGTGAGAAGGGGTGGGGCAAGAGGGGCTGGAAGCAGGGGGCTGGGCAGGGAAGGAGGTGTGTGCAGGCCTGGTACTGGGGGTGGGCTCCGCTGAGCTGAGCTGAGCTGCTCCCCTGGTCCCGCAGCCGCTTCCTGTCCCTCGCTGACAAAGACCAGGGCCACGCCTCCCGCACCCGGCTGGACCGGGAGCGCCTCAAGTCCTGCATGCGGGAGCTGGTGAGGACTTGCTGGACCACACAGGGCATCAGGGGAGGGTGCCCGAGGTGGGGGAGACATCTGTCTCTGAGGTCACAACCGCCAGGCCAGCCCCCTCGGTTGGGTGGCACCGCCTCAGCCCCTCTCCCACGCACCCCGCCCCCCTGCAGGAGAGCATGGGACAGCAGGCCAAGACCCTGAGGGCACAGGTGAAGAGACACACGGTGCGGGACAAACTGAGGCTCTGTCAGACTTTCCTGGAGAAGCTGCGCTTCCTTGCAGACGAGGTGTGCCCCCAGACCCGAGTGACTGGCGTGGGGAGGGGCTTCCGCCCAGCACCGGCTAGAGGCTCCCCCCACCACGCCTCCCCAGACAGACCTTGGGGGACAGAGGCGAATGAACCCTTCCTCCTGTCTCGTGGGAGGTGAAGGAAGACCCAGCCCTGGGGCCCTTCCCTCGGCAGGCCCAGGCCTGGCCCCCCCAGTAGAGGCCCTGAGGGTCAGTGGGGCAGCGCTGGCCCTGGCCACGCCCTCGCTGAGCGGCCCCGCCCCGCCTGGCCCCAGCCCCAGCACAGCATCCCCGATGTCTTCATCTGGATGTTGAGCAACAACAAGCGCGTGGCCTACGCCCGGGTGCCCTCCAAGGACCTGCTCTTCTCCGTGGTCGAGGAGGAGCTGGGCAAGGACTGCGCCAAGGTCAAGACGCTCTTCCTCAAGGTGCCAAAAAAACGGAGACGGTGGGGTGGGGTGGGGTGGGGCTGGGGGCCGGGGTTTGCATCTGGCTTCTTTCAAAGGCTCAACCTCCTGGCCTGAAGGGGTGGAGCCCTCAAGTTGCAGGTGCTCAGAGAAGGGGTGGGGGAGAGAATAGGAAGAGGGAGAAGGGGGCCAGACGGCTTCCATCGGCCCATCCCCCTCTGCTCTCTTCCCTCGCGGGCATGGGCGCCCCAGCCCAGTGCCATGGCTGTGGAGGGGCAGGCAGCTCCGCCCAGGCCCTCGCCCCTTTCTCTCCTCATGGGCTGATGGCACCCCCACCCCCAGCTGCCTGGCAAGCGGGGCTTCGGCTCAGCGGGCTGGACAGTGCAGGCCAAGTTGGAGCTCTACCTGTGGCTGGGCCTCAGCAAGCAGCGCAGAGACTTCCTGTGCGGCCTGCCCTGCGGCTTCGAGGAGGTCAAGGCTACCCAGGGCCTGGGCCTGCACTCCTTCCCACCCATCAGCCTGGTCTACACCAGTGAGTGAGGGGACCCAGCCGGCTGTCAGCCCTCACTCCGGGAGGGCGCTGGAGGGGCCTCCAGGTACGGGGAGCCTCAGCCTGCTCTCCCCACAGAGAAGCAGGCCTTCCAGCTCCGAGTCCACATGTACCAGGCTCGCAGCCTCTTTGCCGCCGACAGCAGCGGCCTCTCGGACCCCTTTGCCCGTGTCTTCTTCATCAACCAGAGTCAGTGCACGGAGGTGAGGGCCCACGGGAGGAGGCCCCTGGAAGGCCCCTGAGTGTGGGGGAACCAGAAAACAGATTGGCCAGCAACCCACATCCTTAAGGGACAGCCTCGCGGATAGCTACAGGCCCCCACCTCCCTGGTAAAGGCTTTAACTGTGGTTAGTTTCAACACAGGAGAAAGGGGAGACAGGTGGGTGTGGGAGGCCCGGGAGCCAACCCCACGTTCGCCTTCATTTGAAGCTTTCGGGAAGAACCAGGAGGCATGACCCTCTTGTCTCTGGAGTCTCCGGAAGCCGCTGTGACTTGGGGTGACTCCTGCTTGTGTACCTGCCCACACACCGCCACCCCCACCCCCCGCCCCACGCTGCAGGTCCTGAATGAGACCCTGTGCCCCACCTGGGACCAGATGCTGGTGTTCGACAACCTGGAGCTGTACGGTGAAGCCCAGGAGTTGCGGGATGACCCCCCCATCATTGTCATTGAGATCTACGACCAGGACACCATGGTACGGGCAAACTTGGGCACCAGGGAGCATGCCACACCTCCCCCCGCCCAGCCCCCTAGCTTCTCAGCCAGGGTGCCTGCTGGGAAGCTGGGAGTGGGGGGCTGCTGACCAGCCCCTCCAGCAGACCCAGATGTCTCCTGCCCTGTCACTGCAGCCTGTCCCCTTTCCAATGCCAGGAGCCTCTGGGATCACTGGAAGGAGCTGGGCCAAATGTCCCCCTCCCCCTCCCACCACAGGCAGACCCAGCTCGGGCCCAGAGTCATCGGGACATAGGCCATCACTTCCTGCTGTCATCAGCGTCCCCACACCCCTGGGCCCCTCAGCCCCCGTCCACACCTCCCACAGTCCGTGGCAGGCTCACAGATCTCCATGGGCGCTCTGGGCGGGAGAAGGAAAGGATGGAGGTGAACCCCTACAGCGCTGGGAACCCACCCCTCCAGCTACCCAGATATCCTGAGCGCTCTGGACTCTGGAAGATCTCATGGCTAGCCCTGAGTCCTACACCTGCCATTTGATGCTGGCACAGCCCTGAGCAAGTCTGTGGCGGGCCCCAAGCCTCAGTTGTCCCCAACTGTAAAATGGAGTGATCACACCTGCCCCTTAGCTCCAGGGGCTATGTTGAGGACTGAAGGAGACCCCAGGTGTGAACGTGCACGGTGAACTCAAGGGCTGGGAGGCCACCTTGATTGTTCATCATACCAGGGCAAAGCCGACTTCATGGGCCGGACCTTCGCCAAGCCCCTGGTGAAGATGGCGGACGAGGGGTACTGCCCACCCCGCTTCCCACCACAGCTCGAGTACTACCAGATCTACCGCGGCAACGCCACGGCCGGAGACCTGCTGGCTGCCTTTGAGCTGCTGCAGGTGGGGCCACAGGGCCGGGGCTGGAGGCTGACCCAGAGGCTGCTCCCCAGCTGGGGCATGGTTCTTGGGGGCCTGGGGCCTCGGCCTTCCCTGTCTCCCCATAGCACCTGACAAATAACCCACGGGAAAGGAGAGCGTGACACTCTGGCTCCCGTTCCCCAGATTGGGCCAGCGGGGAAGGCGGACCTGCCACCCATCAACGGCCCCATGGACATGGACCGCGGTCCCCTCATGCCTGTGCCCATGGGCATCCGGCCTGTGCTCAGCAAATACCGAATCGAGGTTCGTGATGGCTCCATGGGTGTCCTCGGGCCCTGCCCTGGACAGGCCCTGCCGTGTTGGCTTCCTTGCCCCTTTCACTGTCTTCCCGTCAAGGCTCACGTGCACACATCACACTGTGAGCATCCAGAGGTCTTCGGCAACCTCAGGCCGCTCCCTGTTTTCCAGACAAGGAGACTCGGAAGGGAAGTGACTCATCCGAAGTCACACCCAGAGCCAGCGCTTTCCCGATCCACACCGAGCCACACTGCATCATTCCAGGACCTTCCCCTGCCCTCCCGGCTGTGCCCCCACGCCCCGCCCACACCCCAGAGCCCCCTGTGGGCCTCTCATCAGCTCTCCTGGCCCCGCCCCCCTGACTTGCTGCCCCCACACCCCAGCCTAGCTCCTCCTCGGGTGGCCCAGCCCACACTCTCCCGCCCCACTGACCGCGTGGCTCCCCTATTTACCCCTCCAGGTGCTTTTCTGGGGCTTGCGAGACCTGAAGCGGGTGAACCTGGCCCAGGTGGACCGGCCACGGGTAGACATCGAGTGTGCAGGGAAGGGGGTGCAGTCGTCCCTGATCCACAATTACAAGAAGAACCCCAACTTCAACACCCTCGTCAAGTGGTTTGAAGTGGTGGGTGCAGGTCCTGGGGCAGAGCCAGACCCGGCGCGGTGCGGCCAATGTGGCTAGGGGCAGCCGCTCCAGGCACCCCCTGAGCCCAGGCTGCCCTTGCTCAACCCCGCCCCAGGACCTCCCAGAGAACGAGCTGCTGCACCCACCCCTGAACATCCGGGTGGTGGACTGCCGGGCCTTCGGCCGCTATACCCTGGTGGGCTCCCATGCTGTCAGCTCTCTCCGGCGCTTCATCTACAGACCCCCAGACCGCTCAGCCCCCAGCTGGAACACCACAGGTACGGCCACGTCCCGGGGCCCACGCCTGGCTCCACTCGGCCCTGGGGGAGAGCTCCTGCCCACTGTCAGGCTATGCCAGATATCCCCGAGTGGGCAGTGGGTGCGGGGGAAGCCAGGGGAGGTCCCCTCTGGGGCTACCTTTGGCTGCCCGTCACTGGAAAGCCAGAGAGGGCCAGAGCCAGACATGCTCTTCAAGGACCTAAGGGCAGGCGGCTTCCTCTGCTGGTTTATGGATGAGACCCCGGCCTCCCTTCCAGCCTCCCTCCCAGCCCAGCCTCCGCTGTTTCCCCCAACAGCAGCTCAGCCTTCTCTCTGGCTTACATTCTCCCTCTCCTTAGGCCTGTCTTTGCTCTCCCAACTGCCCTGTCCCTCCCTCTAGCCTCAGAATGCTCCAGAATCAGCTTCAGACCTCTGGGCCTTCCAGCCACCTCTGACTCTCCCTGTCATCCCTGTTCCTCCCTGCCTGTCTGCCTGTCTGGCCATCTCTCTGTCCAGTCAGGCTCCTCCGGGACGGCCGTGTGCTGTGCAACACGGTCCCCTCCTCTCACCCCACAGGGGAGGTCGTGGTGAACATGGAGCCAGAGGCGCCCGTCAAGAAGCTGGAGACCATGGTGAAGCTGGACGCGGTAAGGCACGCGGGGTCAGTCCCACGCTAGCGGGGCCTGAGTGACGCTTCTCAGGACCAGGGCAGCCTCCTTTGGCGCACAGCCATGGCACTCGTGGTCAAGAGCTAACCTTGGCTACGTGTGCAAGCAGTCCATCCTCGCTCCATCCTGGAAAGCAAGACCGTCCACCCCGTGTGGGCCACAGTGTGCATGAGCGTGTGCACGAGCGTGTGCACGTGGCGGGCACGGGATGTGTGTGGATGAGAGACAGAGAGACAGTAACCATCTGAGGGAATAGCCTGGGATTGTTTTTCTCCAACAAACACCCCCAGAGACAATAGGTTCTTTGCATGAACACTAGTGTCCCTTCTAGAGCTCCCTGGTTTTCCATCCTGGTCACCCTCCCTGGGCCCGAGCTGGGCAAGGATTTCCAGGTGGAAGCTCCTTATTCCTCTCATTTAGGGGGACTGGGGCCATTTCTCTGCCAGAGAGAACCCTGTCATCTGAGGTTTAGATGCGGAGAGCGTGTCTTCAGGGGCGGGTGGGAAGGAGGCCCCGGGAGGCCCGACAGGGGCTTCCTCCTGACCACATCCTCTCCACCCCATTCCCGACCTCAAGTCCTTCACACATCCTGGGGCACCTCCTAGCTTCTGAGGTCTGAGCTTGGTCTGAATGACCTTCACTGGGTCTGCAGTCCTTGACGCCAGAGGGTCCCAGGCAGCCGGCTGAGTTAGCAGCGGGCACGGTTCTCAGGGGAGGGGGGCACTGCCCAGAAAACTCTCTGCTCCAGGGCTATGCCTGAAGATCCCGTGCCCCCTCAGCTCCCGTCCTCCCGAACTCCTCCCTGAGGGCTCTTCCTGGGGCCGGGAGAGAGCCCCCGCATTTCAGATCATCAGTGACATAGAGGCCAGCATGAACCTGAGCTTTCCCGTCACCACCCAGGCCCTGGGCTCTGGTGGGCTGTTTTCACAACAGTTGTACGCGCATCTGCTGCACTTGTAAGGCTCTTGCCCTGGTGAGTGGGGGGAGTAGAGCTGGAGTTGACCTTGTCTAGCCAACATGACCGAGCTCCCACTGCGTACCGGTCAGCCTCCCTGTCCAAACCCGAATGCCCATAGGAGACATATGCGGAGTCACAACCATGCAAGTGCCCCGTTCCCACCTTTGGGCTTAGCAGAGACCTGGCACAGATGGTTTGTGTGAGGCCCCTGTGAGCCCAACACGCAGCCAGGGCAGAGGACCAGCACCCTCAAAGGTTTGGGTCGAAACGTCTGTGAAGCAGGCCTTTCGCAGGCTCACCAGACAGCGTGCCCTTGTCCAGGCTGAGCCCAGAGAGCACAGGGGCTCACACAGTGAGCCCCCTCTCAGCTCTCACCCTTCTCCTCTCTTCTGATGGGGCACCTGCCTGCCACTCAGGCCCCTGATGGCTAATTCTGTCCCCATCTCCTTGGCTCCCTTCTGTAGACTTCGGATGCCGTCATCAAGGTGGATGTGGTGAGTGTGGGGCCATCTGGTGGCTCTGGGGAGATAGAACCCTACAGTGGCATAGGGAATCAGGCCAAGGGGCCCCACATCTGGGACTGAGCCACTCCCCAGCCCCTGGATGCTCGGGGCCAGCACACCGCTCCGCAGAGGCAGAGGGAGAGAGCTATTCAGGCAGGAAAACCCCCGAGTGCCAGGAGTGCCTTGGCCAGCAGTTAGAATTGGGAAGTCATGATCTTCTCTGGGCCCTGGTATCCTCCTCCAAGCCCAGCCCCTTTGACAGTGGTGGCCCCCAGGAGCCTCACAGAGTCTCGGGCTTCCCAGAAGTAAATAGAAGGGATAGGGGACCCTTGGATGGTCTGGGGCTCAGAGAATGGCCAGGGAGTAGGGCTGTAGGCAGGACTCTGGACACGGCCAACCCTCCAGGCTGATGAGGAGAAGGAGAAGAAGAAAAAGAAGAAAAAGGGCAGCTCAGAAGAGCCAGAGGAAGAGGAGCCGGACGAGAGCATGCTGGACTGGTGGTCCAAGTACTTTGCCTCCATTGATACCATGAAGGAGGTAAGGCCTCGGGCCTGGGCTGGGAGTCAAGGAAGAATAGGGCTACAGGAGCTGACCCCAAGTCCACATCATCCCCTCCTAGCCAGCTTCTTACCCATCCCCCACCAGAGCCGGTTCTCGCACTCCATTAACCCGAGCTTGGAACAGACTTGTCTCACATCCTTGACGTACTAGCTCAGGACCCACTTTTTCCAAGATGGCGGTCAGCCTACCTTCCCTGACTGGGTTTTCCCTTGTCTTCACTCATTTATACCACAAACATCTCCTCAGTATATATGATGAGTCAGACACCATCCTAGGTACTGTGGGAGCCAAAGCCCACACCTGGCCTAAGGAGGCCTCGTGGACATGTCGGCTCTTACAATACAGGTGACGACAAAGGCATATCAGTGCCTGGGGGAGTCAGAGGAGGCTTCATGGGGAAGGTGACCTTTGAGGAAGAGGAGAAACATGTTCTCAGAGGCCAAAAGGGAGCAGCGGTTTGCGTCTGTTAGGCCTTGCACCCGTTCACACTGCTTTGCTCTCCACATCTCCGTCACTGTGGCTGTGGAATGTTCTTCCCCCAACTGTGCGCCTGCAGCTTCCGCCTGCCAAGGCTGATTGCACGGTCCAAAAAATGCATCTCTCCTCTTCCTCGTTTGTCTCTCTCCACCCTGCCTACCCAGCTCAGGGCACTCCCTGACTGACCAACCAACCAGGAGGGACATGTGCCTGTGGTGTGCTTCCTTGGTAGGACCTGAGCTGATCCAGCCACCCTCTCTCCCGAGGCCATTTCTGTGACCCAGGCTGCGTGTGGGGTTTGCTGTCCACTGTTAGATTAGTCGGCTAAGCTGCTGTAGCGAGTTAGATTGAGATGAAGAAGACAGAAGCTTCTTTCTTTCTCCCATAATGTCTCCGAGAGTGGCGTTCGGCTGGTAGGGGGACATAATGGCAGCAAGTGCAAAGCCCCTGCATCTGTGTGGTTAGAGATGGCTCACCCTCAGGTCCTAATACCAGAGCACAGGAAGAGGTAAAGAGAAGAAGAGGAAGCACACTCCTTTCCTCTTAAGGGCCCAAACGGGAGTTTGCACATATCCCTTCCATTCATGTTGTCTGGAATCTAGTCCCTGTAGCCACACTTAGCTGCAAGGGAGGCTGGGAAATGTAATCCCTGACTACATGCCTGTGTGTCCAGAAAAACTTCTAAACGGCAGGAGGGCAGATCACTGGGGGTCACCTGGTGGTACCTTCTCCCACCATCACCTCCTGGATTCAAGCAGGCCAGGCTGGAGCTCCAAGGGGCTGTCTGTGGTCTCCTTGTCTCTACTCCTGTAATTTGCAGAGGCTGCCACCAGGGGACGCCTTAGTTGAACCCTCGTGATTTCGTTTTCCAGCAGGTGGCGTGGACTGTGGGAAGACATGTAAAACACATTTTCTGATTCAGTTATACTTTTCTACATCAAAAAAAATAATAATAATAACACTAAGAATCAACATTAAAGGGAATTTTATTTTTAGATGATACACAATACAAAGAATCATAAACTCCTGACTATAGTCCTATTGTATACATCATAAACTTTTTTTTAAATTTATTTATTTGTCAGAGAGAGAGGGAGAAAGAGAGAGCGAGCACAGGCAGACAGAGTGGCAGGCAGAGGCAGAGGGAGAAGCAGGCTCCCTGCCAAGCAAGGAGCCCAACGTGGGACTCAATCCCAGGACACTGGGATCATGACCTGAGCATGACCGAAGGCAGTCGCTTAACCAAATGAGACACCCAGGCGTCCCCATAAACTTTTTTTTAACCCACTTACACAGAGGATGTGATGAGCTTGAAACCCAGTGGGAAACTGTTCCTATTTCTCGTTTTTTAAGATGTTATTTATTTGAGAAAGAGATCGCAAGCCAGGAGGGGGCAGGGCAGAGGGAGAAGCAGGCTCCTCACTGGGGGGGAGCAGAGAGTCAGACATGGGGCTCAATCCCAGGACCCTGACATCCTGACGTGAGTTGAAGACAGATGCCTAACTGACTGAGCCACTCGGGTACACCAAAAACTTTTTTGTTTCTAAGTATTTAAGACTGGTCTGAGACCACAGTGTGGGATCAAAAGACCCCTCCCCAGGGAGCCCACCTTCCCTCCTCTTTCTTTCGGCAGCAACTTCGACAGCAAGAGGCCTCAGGCATTGACTTGGAGGAGAAGGAGGAGGTAGACAACACTGAGGGTAAGCCTGGGACGGTAGGTCTCCCCCTCCCTGCCTGTTCCCCCAAGGGCCGGCTCCCCTGCCCACCACACCAGTGGCTTCTCTTTCCCCTCCCAGAGGCCCACACAGCTGCAGCAGCCACAAGCCAGGCGTAGGCCCTCATCTAGGGTGGCCTGTGCTCGAACCCCTTCATCAGCCACCGTGCTGAACACACTCAGAGCCACAGGACATCAGAGCTGGAAGGGAGCTCAGAGCTCCAGCATTTTCCAGATCTTTCCATGGAACACTGTTAATGGGTATTCCAGAGGGAAAAGAGCATTCTTTGGTTAAATGGATGAAACGGGTCTTTTGGCACAGAACTTCCCAGTGCCTTCAATATACAGATGTTATAATAAGTCTCTAAGTGGAAGATACAATATAAAATATTTCCCCACCTTATCTGACCACAATGTACCCTTTCTTCTAAAACATTCCAACAACATCTACAGCTGTTCACATCTACAGGTACAACATCTACAGGTGTTCCCCTGAATGTAGTTTGGGAAATGCTGATAGAGATCCGTCCTCTTAAGCTCTTAAGCTACCGACAGGTAGCTTGAGGCCGGAGAGGAGAGTGAGCTGGCCCCTTGCTGTGCTCCTCAGGCCTCCTGACTCAAGACCCATGCTCCTTCCCTGCTGTCTTCTGCCAGAGGGCATGACAGCAGTCTGTACAAGGTCCCAGCATGGCTTTCTGGGTGCTCTGCAACCGTGTGAGGCAGGCATGCCGGGAGGTATTGTCTGCGGTTTACAGATGAGAACACAGAGCCCTGAGAAGTCAAATAAATCAGCAAAGTAAATTAGCAGCGGGTCTGAGTCTCTCACCCAGAACTTCTCGCTCCATCAGTTCTGCCCCAAACTGACCAGGGCCTCCTTTTCTGGTTCTGGCCAGGCCTGAAGGGGCCGATGAAGGGCAAGGAAAAGGCAAAGGCAGTAAAGGAAGAGAAGAAAAAGAGAACCCAGAGCCCCGGCGCCGGCCAGGGCTCTGAGACCCCTGAGAAGAAGAAACCCAAGATTGATGAGCTTAAGGTGAGGCTCGGGGAGCAGACCCACGCAGGGGCATGAGGTCCTGCCTGGGGCAGGACGTGGCAGATGGGGCAAGCCAGAGGCCACGTGGTCACGCGTTATCCCACCGGTGGCCCGGTGCGGCTCAGGTGTACCCCAAGGAACTGGAGTCCGAGTTTGACAACTTTGAGGACTGGCTGCATACTTTCAACCTGCTGCGGGGCAAGACGGGAGACGACGAGGATGGTTCTACTGAGGAGGAGCGCATCGTGGGCCGGTTCAAGGTCAGGCAAAGGACATGCACCCCGGCCCTGAACCCTGAGGCGCCCCCCTCCCCGGCCAGCTCTCATCCCCTCCCCAAAGCCCGAGCCCAGGGCTGACCATCAGGTGGAACTGTCGGCTACACTGACTGGCAAAATATGAAAGTATTTCTGTGCTGATAAAAAAATTTTTAAAAAGAGGATCTGCCCCTGGCCCCCCACCCTCAACATTGCCCCGGGCGCTCCCTCCAGAACCCCGAACTTCCCTCTGATCCAGCAGCTAAATGGTTAAGGCCCAGAGCAGTAGAGTGCAGACCCTCAGTGCAGTTTTGACTGCCACCCTGTGCCTGTGGGAACTGCACCCTGACGCCCTTGCCTTGCCCCAGGGCTCCCTGTGCGTGTACAAAGTGCCACTCCCGGAGGACGTGTCCCGGGAAGCCGGCTACGACCCCACCTACGGCATGTTCCAGGGTATCCCCAGCAATGACCCCATCAATGTGCTGGTCCGAGTCTATGTGGTCAGGGTAAGACTCCCCTCAGATCCTCTCCCCATTTTCTCCCAAGTCCCTCTGCCCAGGGGGAGCTTGAGCAGCTGCTAAGTGACCGCCCCAGCTAGGAGACACCAGAAAGGTCATCTGGTCTAGTTGCCACCTTTTTTTTTTTTTTTTAGGATTTTATTTATTTATTTGAGAGAGAGGGAATGAGTGGGGGAGGGGCCAGAGGGAGCGGGAGAAGCTGACTCCCCGCTGAGCAGAGAGACGGACATGGGGCTCCATCCCTGGACCCTGGGATCATGACCTGAGCCAAGGGCAGACACTTAACAGACTGAGCCATCCAGGTGCCCTTAGTTCCCACCTTTTATGGAGGAGGAAGCCAAGACCTGAGACAGGCAGTGACTTGCCAAGGGTCACATGGCAAGGCTCCTGTCTCTGGTCCAGCACTCCCACCCTTTGCCATCATGGGACCATCAGGGAGGGGGTGAGGGCACTGGAAGATGAGCAGAGTGTGTGGGGAGGCTGCTCAGGAGCACCCCACCCCCATCCCAGGCCACGGACCTGCACCCCGCAGACATCAATGGCAAAGCCGACCCCTACATTGCCATCCGGCTGGGCAAGACAGACATCCGGGACAAGGAGAACTATATCTCCAAGCAGCTCAACCCTGTCTTTGGAAAGTAAGGCTCCTTGTGTCCCACGTGCCCCACTCCCAACCTCACCCCGGCTTCCCCAGCCTCACCCCTACCCACCCTATCCCACCCCTGACCTTCAGCTCTTCCAACCCCCACCCCGCCAGGTCCTTCGACATCGAGGCCTCCTTCCCCATGGAATCCATGCTGACGGTGGCCGTGTACGACTGGGATCTGGTAGGCACCGACGATCTCATTGGGGAAACCAAGATTGACCTGGAGAACCGCTTCTACAGCAAGCACCGCGCCACCTGCGGCATCGCCCGGACCTACTCCATGTGCGTGGGGCGGGGCTGGGCGCACATACTGGCCTTGACCCTGAAGACAAGATCAGAGACTGTAATTTGAAAAGGTGGCTCTAGAATGGTTTCTGTCCCAAGCCAGGGCAGCTTCCCTACAGGCTCTGGGCAGACCACAGATTCCAAGACAAGAAGAGAGCCAGAGGATTCCAGGACAGAGGAGGCAGGGGAAGGAGAGAACCCCAGGCTGGGAGGAGAGGAGGCACTGCCCCACAGAGTCCACTGGGGACTGGCCAGCCTCTGCCACTGACAGGCTGCATGACTCTGGTCACATCCCTCAGCTCTCTGGTTATCAGGGTCCTCGTGGGAGTCTTCGAAGTACCAGAGCAGAGGGGCACAGTTGGGGAATGGGTTGGGCTGCATTGGGGGAGGCTGGAAGCCCATCCTTGGGACACCATGCGAGCGAGGGTGGAGCCTGGGGTCAGAGGCATCAGCCTCCAGCAGCCCTGGTGTCTCAGGTGGGGCCCACTTGCTGACAAGGGGCAGCAGCCACCTTAAGAGAACTGGCTGGAACCCGTTACCACCTGGGGATGGGCCCAGCCACAACCTGAGCCCCCACGAAGCCTGTGTGTCCCCTCCCACAGACATGGCTACAATATCTGGCGGGACCCCATGAAGCCCAGCCAGATCCTGACCCGCCTCTGCAAGGAGGGCAAAGTGGACGGCCCCCACTTTGGGCCCCCCGGGAGAGTGAAGGTGTCCAACCGTGTCTTCACTGGGCCCTCCGAGATCGAGGACGAGAATGGTAACGGGGCTCTGGACACAGTCACGGGTCGGGGGAGGGCAGTCAGAGGCCAAGAGGAGCCCACACTTCCCTGTGGCAGGACCTCGAAGCCTAGACTGGGGTCTGTTTAGACTCTCTGCCTGTCAGCCTAGAGTCCCACTCCTGTCTGCGCAGCCTCTGCCCCCCCACCCCATCCTGCATAGCCCCTGCCCACTTGTCTTCTCTCTCCCTCTCAGAATTCCTGCCGGGTAGGAAGGCTCTCCCCATTCTGCAGATGAGGACACTAAAACCCAAAGTGTTACAGTGACTTGCCCGAGGTCACATGGCTCTTCAGAAGCAGAGCGCGGTGTGGGCTCAGATCTGACTCTGAGCCCCTCCTCTGCCCATGTAGCACCTCCCGAGAATAGGGGGCCATGTGTGCTGAAGAAATATTGCTGGCCACCTTCAGGGTGCTGGGCCAGGAAGTGGATTCCTGCCCTCCCCACCCTCATAGCCCAGGAGGAGTCTCTGGTCAGCTTCCCCAGCCAGAGCAAACCCCAGAACACAGGTCTCCCTAGGCCTTAAGGGGCAGCTGAGACCTTGGGCAAGCCAGTTCTCCCCATGTGCCTCAGTTTCCCCAAGAGTAAAAAGGAGATAGGATGGACAGGTGATGGTTCCGGGGCCTCTCTGTGCCCCTGAGTCTAGCCCAGCACAGGTCTCTTATTCTGCTGCGGCCGTGTGCAGCCAACCCACCCGCACCCACAGGTCAGAGGAAGCCCACAGAGGAGCACGTGGCGCTGTGTGCCCTGAGGCACTGGGAGGACATCCCCCGTGTGGGCTGCCGCCTGGTGCCCGAACACGTGGAGACTCGGCCGCTGCTCAACCCTGACAAGCCAGGCATTGAGCAGGTGACCCTCGCGGGCCAAGATCTGAGGTTCTTTAGTATCTAGGATCGGGGAGTCCCAACCGGAGTCTGTAGAATCCTCATACTGATCGCCACATCCCCAAAAATCTGGCAGGCACTTCCCCACCACAGCCCCTCACAGCGACTCCAGGGCCGGGAGCCTTTGCTTTGAGTGAGAGTCACATGGGCTCCGGGGCAGCCCTGGACTGCCTCCCCTAGAAGCTGGGATTGGCTATTGGTGATGTCGTAGGAATTCTGGCATCCCAGGGTGAAAATTGAGTAACTGGGTCCTGAGGGAACAGAGGTTGCAGGGCGGGGGCGGGGGATGGTGCGGCAGAGGAGAGAGCTGGCCTTCTTGGGCAGGGGGGAGCCCGTGGGGAGATCAGCCATGCCCCCCCTCCTCTGCAGGGCCGCCTGGAGCTGTGGGTGGACATGTTCCCCATGGACATGCCAGCCCCCGGGACACCTCTGGACATTTCCCCCCGGAAGCCCAAGAAGTGAGCTTCTGCAACCCAGCACCTACTTCCTTCCCATCCTCACCCCTCTCCACCCCTCCATAGCCTTCCCCCCTGTAGGGGCCCCAGGCTCAGATCACCCACATCACCTTAGTCAGTGGTGCTTCCTCTGTGGCCTGGTGGGGGAGGGGGAACAGAGCAACCCCTGGAGCCCTCAGTGGGGCTGGCCCTGGGTGGGCCCTCTTGGCCATGGTAGAGCCACACCCCTGGGTGCAGTCCCAGAGTCCGAGGGGCAATGCGCCCTCGCTGGCGCCCTCCGGTGGATTGCCATCCTCACAGCGGCCACCACCCCTGAGCCTGCTCCAGGCTGTCCCTACTCCAGACTGTCACTAAGCTCTGCCAGGTTTTGTTGTTTTTTTTTTTTAAGATTTTATTTATTTATTTGACAGACAGAGATCACAAGTAGGCAGAGAGGCAGGCAGAGAGAGAGGAGGAAGCAGGCTCCCCGCTGAGCAGAGAGCCCGATGTGGGGCTCGATCCCAGGACCCTGAGATCATGACCTGAGCCAAAGGCAGAGGCTTCAACCCACTGAGCCACCCAGGTGCCCTTGCCAGGTTTTATTTTAAACCCCCGCTGAGGGGATATGCAGGAGGGAGGCCAAACTGCCTGCCTCTCCCACTTGACCCTGGCCAGGTCACATTGCCTGCCGGGTCCTCAGTTTTGCCATCTGTAAAATGGCAGGATGGAGTTGCTGCCAGTTCTGACATCCTGGGTGCCTGGAACCAGGGCCAACTGCAGGGGTGGGGAAGTAGCACAGGCCCCACACTCAGAGGGGCCCCATGCTTATTATAAGATGGTGATATTTAAATTCTTAATTTTTTATAAGGGGTCCCACATTTCCATTTTGCACTGGGCCCTGCCAGTTATAGAGCAAATTCTGCCTGGAACAGCCTCCAGGTGTGAGGTCACGAGGATGCTGTTCCCGGGATGGCCACTAGGGGACACGTCACTGTGCCACTCCGGACTTACAGTCAAGGTATAACGTAACTCCAGGCAGAGCCACACTCCAAGTGATGTGGAGGGGATGACTCAACCTCCCTCCTAATGGCTGAAATGTAACCACCAATTTGCAATGACAATTATACTTCAAGGGGAAAAAAATCCTCTTTGGGGACAAGGACATAAAGGAAACCAAATTACATGGGTGTCCATTGCCAGCTGCTGGGCTTGAATATGCACTTGTGTTAGAACTGGATGTCTTCTGGCCTCTGGAGACCAGGATCATGCTCAGGAGCCCCAGCAGCGGCCCCTGCCCCTCCTGGCCCTGGGCCGGCCTCCGTCCAGGTGTGTGTGCCAAAGTGCTCTCGGCCCTGGCGGGCCGGCCACACAGGTGTCCCCTAGAGGTCTCCTTGCAGCCGATGCTGGCTGGTGACCCTCTCTCCCTCATCCAGGGCCCCACCATCCCCCTGTCCTCTCCACTGCCCCTCCTCGCCCCCTTCCCTGAATCAGTTCTCTCCACCCCAACCTGGCCCAGACCCCATGCTCACCCCGAGTCCCCAGAAATCCCCTCAGTTACCTGCCCCATCTACATCCAAGACCCTGGGGCAGCCTGCAGCCCCGGACGGCAAGCCAGCCTTTCCCCTGCCCAGGTACGAGCTCCGGGTCATCGTGTGGAACACAGACGAGGTGGTCCTGGAGGACGACGACTTCTTCACTGGGGAGAAATCCAGTGACATTTTTGTGCGGGGGTGGGTGAGAGGGTCCCTGGTGGAGGTGGGTTGGGAGGCACGCTGGGCTGGGTAAGTCCATCTTCCTGGGAGGCAGGAGAAGAGGGAGGGGGCTCCCTGCAGGTGGCCACAGGTCTGAAGCCGATGACACCGGGCAGGTGGCTGAAGGGCCAGCAGGAGGACAAGCAGGACACGGATGTCCACTATCATTCCCTCACCGGTGAGGGCAACTTCAACTGGCGCTACCTGTTCCCCTTCGACTACCTGGCTGCTGAGGAAAAGATCGTCATCTCCAAGAAGGAGTCCATGTTCTCCTGGGATGAGACAGAGTACAAGATCCCCGCAAGGCTCACCCTGCAGATCTGGGATGCCGACCACTTCTCCGCGGATGACTTCCTGGGTGCAGGGCTGGGGAACGGAGCGGGTGGGGAGGGGGAGGCTGAGGCAGGGAGAGCCCACCCTGGGGAGGGTCAACCTGCCCCGGCCCATCGGAGCTGATTCTGAGGCTGCCACAGGGGCCATCGAGCTGGACCTGAACCGGTTTCCCAGGGGCGCGAAGACAGCCAAGCAGTGCACCATGGAGATGGCCACGGGGGAGGTGGACGTGCCCCTGGTTTCCATCTTCAAGCAGAAGCGCGTCAAAGGCTGGTGGCCCCTCCTGGCCCGCAATGAGAATGACGAGTTCGAGCTCACGGTGCGGACCGCTGCGGCTTGGGCAGAGGGCAGGGCTGGGCCTGGCTAGGGTGCTGAGGGCCCAGCACCCCTCCTGAGCGCTGGGATCCTTCTGTTCCTTTCTGCAGGGCAAGGTGGAGGCAGAGTTGCATCTGCTGACAGCCGAGGAGGCAGAGAAGAATCCTGTGGGCCTGGCCCGCAATGAACCTGACCCCCTAGAGAAACCCAAGTGAGTGTGCTGCCTGCTCCCCCACCCCCAACGCTGGTCCTTGGGGCCACGAGAACAGGAAGGAGGGGCTGGAACCTTGTCTTCTTGCTCCCACTAAGCAAGGGCCTCTGTGCTGTCTATCCCTCTCTGGGCTCCCCTTTCTGCCCCCTCCCCCCAATCCACCTCTCCCTCTGAACCAAAGCACAGGCTACCTTTGCAGGAAGGCGGCACCTCTCCCAGGAAAGGCCCCATTTCGCAGAGTGAAATGCTCTTCCTACTTTTTGCCAGAAGCTAGCAGCTGCAGCGGTGGGTGTGCGGCCCCAGGCAGCCCTGATGGCGGGGCAGCGCCCAGAAGTGCCCACACTCAACTCAGGGGCGCCCCCCGGTGGTGAGGCCGGGCCACAGCCTGAGCCCTCACCCGCTGTGCCCTTTCTCTGTGCTCCCTCTGCCCTCTTGCGGCTCCAGCCAGCCAGACCCGGGCTTCAGCGGGTTCTTGAACCCTTGCAAGTCCTCCGGCTCCTTCCTGGGGCGCACACACCTCGGGCTGGGCCTCCAACTGCTGCAGCTCACGCTGCTGCTCCCCCTCCTCGCCCTTTTCCTCTACCTGGTGCCTGGCTGCTTGGCTGAGAAGGCCCTGGGGCCTGAGCCTGATGACCTGCTGGCTCTGGGGTACTCCTCGCTTCTTTCTCTGGAGTCTGAGCTGGGCAGCGTGTCACACACACACACACACACAGTCACGCACACGGGGTAACTTCCAAGCTGTCCCACGGTCCCACAGGCTCTCAGAACCAAAAGGACTGCTGTCCGTGAGTGCGTATTAGGCCAGAGAGGCCCAGCAACTTGCCTGAGGTCACCTAGCAGATTAGAGCTAAGACCCAGCCCGGTTTTCAAATGGCCTGCTCAGTGTTCTGGGGAGGACACCACTTCCTGTCGTCGTGACAGCCAGCCAGCCTCTAACCCAGTGCCACTGGCAGAAAGCAGTTGGCATGTGGATGGGGACAGGGAAAGGTTTGACCAGAATTAGCCAGCCAGGCCTCACTAGCTCCCACCAGCTCGGACCTCCCCACCCAGAGCCTAAGGGAACCGGCTGTGCTGCCCAGGAAGGCTCTCCATCCCGGCCCCGCAGCTCAGCCACCCAGCCCCACGTGTGCAGTCTCTCCCTGCCCTTTGCCAGCCCCAGAGACAGGGTCCGAGTTTAACCCCGCTTTGCAAGTAAGGAAACTGAGGCTCAGACAGGGGTGCCCTGCACCGGAGCCCCACTCTGCCCTGAAGGCTCTGGAGAGCACGGTCTGTGTCCTCGGGGGTCGCTGGGACAGGAGTTTGAAAAAGCCTATTCAGTACTTGAATGTTCTATCTGACCTCTTATAAACCCTACTGTGTCGTAACACCGACGGCAGAAGGGAAAGCTTAGCCGGCGCTCTTGGCGGGGAGGCCAGGCGGGAGGTGGGAAAGCGAGTGGTAGGTGTCCCACGGGGGCTCCTCAGAGCCTCGGCAGGGCCCAGTGGGGACGGATGCTCATGTTCACCAGAAAAGGGGTGAGGCCAACACACGCTGGTTTCCCAGAGACATGTGGGGCAGCCCCGGAGCTCAGACAGGGAGTAGCCCCGGTGGCGGCCCCTTCCCTACTGAGCGAGTGTCGGGGGTGGGGGGTGAAGGCTGACGGCTTCAGAAAGTCTCTCGGCCTTGGGAGGGGCCCAGGTGCCAGGGGGACCCACAGAGGACACCCCCACCCCCAGCATGTAGGCAGCAAAACTGGTACTTAGAAAGGGCGTGAACCCTGACTCCAGCTACTGCTTTTGGGACCAGGGCTGGGACAGGGCCTGTGGGAGTCCAGAAGGGCTGAGGGCACGGGGTGTCCCCGGGGAGACCCACTGCCTGACGACCTGCCACCCCCTGCCCGCCCCCAGCCGGCCTGACACCGCCTTCGTCTGGTTCCTCAACCCCCTCAAGTCCATCAAGTACCTCATCTGCACGCGCTACAAGTGGCTCATCATCAAGATAGTGCTGGCCCTGCTCGGGCTGCTCATGCTGGCGCTCTTCCTCTACAGCCTCCCCGGCTACATGGTCAAGAAGCTCCTCGGGGCGTGAAGCCCTTGGCCAGGCGGCCACTCCTGCCTGGCCACTCCTCTCCGGGGCCAAGCCTCTGCCCCCCCTCACCCTGGGTAGCCCAGTGTCCACCCCTGCGGCCTCAGGTCCCAGAAGCCTGCTGCTGGGCTGTGACCCCGCCCCTCTCATCGTCCCCCCCAGGCCTGGTGCTTGCCCCAGGCCACCCATCTGGTCCCCGCCTGTGGGGTGGGAAGGGTGGGAAGGAGTGGGGTCCTGCCCCTCCTTGGCTGAAGCACCCCTGGCTCCGGTGGGCCACCCCAACCTTCCCCCAGGCCTTCCAGGGGAGGAGTAAAGCTTTAATGGAATTGACTGAAAATTACCCAGTGCCCAGAGCTATAAAAAGAATGAATAAGCTAAAGGCAACATCCTCCCTCCCCCACAGCATCCTGTGAGCATGGCCACACCACCCCTCTCTGGTCTGCACATGTGGGCCAGACCCATCCCACCAAGGGTGTGGAGGCGGCTGCTTCCGCCCTGTGGCCCTCCGGAGAGGCTCTTCCTGCTGCCCAGGGAGCTGCCATGGTGGGTTCACGAGCCCACACCCTGCCTTGCCTGTGGGTTTCGATCGCTTCCCAGAGCTTCCTCTGTGCAGTCCAGTGCTCAGAAGCCTAGATGAGGCGCAGCGAGGGTGAACCCCGGTACCCCACCCCGTGCCCACCCACCCTGCCCGGCGCTCGTGGAGGCCAGGCTGAGAGGTGGTGCTTGCAGTGAGAGCTGGGTTTCTGTTGGCTGTTGTTCCTTTCTTGAGTGGTGATTTGTCTCTTAATAAAAGGAATTAAACACTGACCTGACCACTCTGCACTGGCCCAAGCGGGGGGAACAGAATAGGGGCACAGGGTTGGTGAGCCCTCTGACGCTGGCAGACTCAGCACCAGCTGGACCCCTCCGCCTCTTCCCCTTTGGATGGTCTCATGGCCCAGGGTTCAAGGAGGGCTAAAGGCACTGGGCCACCTGCCCAGGCTGCCTACGGGAGGAGCCTCACACTATAAACCAGGTGGAACCAGGGACCCCAAAAGCTCACCAAAAGGGTCCTGCAGGCCCAAGGACAGTGTGAAGGCTGAAGAGTCTAGCCCAGGGCACGTGGGAGGCTCAGTTGCTTAAGCCTCCAACTCAGCTCGGGTCTCATCTCAGGGTCATGAGTTCAAGCCCTTCACCAAGCTCCACACTGGGTGTGGAGCCTACTTAAAAAAAAAAAAACAAACAAACAAAAAAAAAAAACCACAAAAGCCCCTGAAGCTCCAGCCTCCAGTCAGAGACACCAACTGCCCCCAGATGTGAGAAGGGAGTCCCATGCCCTTGGCCTAGGGCCAGTCCCAGAGTGACCGGCCTGTTCTGGCCCAGTCCGAGGTGGCCTAGTATGTCACTGAACCTGAGCTCTTCAAAAAGATTCAGCCACAACTTTTTAAAGACTTTAATGGGGACGGCAGGATACGGGTACAGGCTCGTGTTGCCTTAGTTTGCCGGGCCGATCCCGGCAGCTCTGGAGACTCAGAGTGGTCCCAGGCAGGTCCCCAGGGGGAATGTGCCAGGGATGGCTCTGGGCCCGGCCCCGGCCCCAGCATACAGCCTAACACGGCAGCCGTCGGAGGCCCAGCTCTATTCTGTGGGGACCCGGAGCACCTGAGTTGGTGGAACCTGCAGTTCAGAGTTTATCTGGAAAAGAAAGAGGAAAGGTCATTACACTTCTCCCAGGGCCCTCCTCCTTCGCACCCGAGGGCTCTCCTCAGCCTCCAGGTCTCTGTAAGCATTTCCTCCCCAAGTGCTTCCGAACACCAGCGAAAGCCGCCAGGCTGCCTTCCTTCAGAGGAGAAGTCCTGCAGCTTCTGGTGCGGCTTCTGCTCCCACCAGCTAACAACCTTTGGTGACCTTCTGAGCCTCCTGCTCTGAGTCACTCTCTCAAATCCTCCATCCGCCCCTCACCTGTGCAGCCCACCCCCGGTCCAGCCCTGCCCTTCCCTGCTCCAACCCACCCTCCTGGGGCAGCAGCACGGATGACAGCGTGGGCCACACAGCCCTCTGAGGTCTGTCACAGACCGAGAGGCCATCATGACACCAAGGCTTACCACAGCCTCCGTTCAGGTGTGGCCTGGGGCCTGAAACTACGGCAAGGCCACACTCCCAGTTCCTGGGCTTGTGGCTGTGGCTTCAGTCACCTCTCCCACACACAGCTGGTGACAGAGGACCTGCCCTCAGCCCAGTGTGTCAAGACTTGTCCTGGCCCACGGCCTCAGTGCCAGTGGCAGAGCCAACCACAGTGTGAAGAACAGACTCTACCCTCTGAAGCAGAGACGCTGAGATTCCTTCTCCCACCAGCCACGGGGAAGTTGCCCCAACCGTCGCCAGCGTGATCAAGAGTGGGGACCAGGGAATATCTGTCCCAGCTGGAGCGTCTTCTAGCCACGTCATATCCCAGGCCGGACAACCTGGGCCGGCAAGGTGGGAAGGGCCCAGGGCTCTGGGCATGTCACATAGTCTCCCGATTTTGATTCTCCTTTTTGGGAGAATCACTTGTACCCTATCGACTTCACAGAGGGAGTACAAGAAAGGGGAAATTTCATAAAGTAGGGCCCTGTGGCCTGTGACACTATGGCAGGCTTTGGCCCTGTCTCTGAGAGTGGTCCAGCAAGCAGCTGGCGCCAAAGACCATGGCATCTGAGGGGCCCTGTTATAGCCCAGACGTCCTGGAGGAGACTTGGGGCAATGTCCTCTCCATTGGCCAATAATTCTGTCCCAACCTGAGGCACGATTGTTCATATTTTATGCCACACCTCAATGCTCCCTTGCTTCTGGTGAGGGAAGAAACTCATCTCCTAAGAGGAGTGCCACGGCCTCCCTCAGCCACCTGCCTGCCCTCCTCGGAGGGTCCCTGCCACCCACCTTGGAATCTAGATACTGTTGCAGCAGCATCTGGAGCTCAGTGTTCTGCTGCTCCAGGGAACGGTTCTCTAGCAGCAGCTTGGCCCTCTGAGTCAGGATGAGGCTTCGGGTGGAAAAATAGGTTAGAGGCTCATTGACTCCTCTTCTGTCCTCTGCCAAGGAGGGTTCGGGATCTCTGGGTTTCTGTTGTGGTTAGAGGTAGAAGAGGAGCCCAGAAGCCTCACCCACCCATCTTCCTGCCCTGAACGGACCAGGCGGGCAGGAACAGAATGAGAGTCCGGGGCCAGGGGGCCAGCCACCCAACACCGCAGTCCCCTTTGGCAGGAGGTTTCCCTCCAAAGGCAGCTTTTTCTCTCCAAGCCAGGGATGTGGCAAATGTGGCCCCGGCAAGCGGGATCCTTCCCCAGCGACTGCCTGGCCGCCTCCTTCTCCTGCGCAATGACATGCGCACTCACTGGTATTTCTCCAGGGCTGTGTACAGGGCATCCCAGAGGTTCTGCGTGGCGTCAGGGATAACCGTGGTCAGGGCCTCCCAGTACTCCGAGTCCTTCGAGTTATCTCGCACATACTTCTTCACTGGTGCCCGAGAGTCCCTGAAGGTTGAGAGCGACAGTGGCCTCGTCTCCACCTGGCACCCCTGGGCCCCCACGTGGTGCCAGCCACAGTGCCCACCCCTCACACTCTCGCTTTCCCACCGCTCACCTGCCCACTCGCCTACACCAACCTATCGGTTTATGGCAGATTCTCAGAAAGGGCACATGACTATCATCAACGTTCCCGATTCCTGGTGCCACTGTCGCCTTTGTGACAGCATCACTGGAGTTCTATCCACCCCTTCTCTCAGCCAGTTTACCTCACTGGCATTCCATCCTGCCCATTTTCTCACTAACACATCTCAAACCCCCTCAAAATTCGGCCTCCCCTCAAGGATAGCCTTGGTCCAGGATGTCATCACCTCCGCCGGGAGAAACCCTCGGCTGCTCTCCTGTAGCCAACATCACCTCCCTCCCTGCCACCAAAGGGATCTTTCAATGCAAGCCTAGGGGTGCCTGGCTGGTTCAGTGGGTTAAGCGTCTGCCTTCGGCTCAGGTCATGATCCCAGACTCCCTGCTTCTCCCTCTGCCTGCTGTTCTCCTTGTTTGTGCTTAATCTCTCTCTCTGACAAAATCTTAAAAAAAAAAAAAAAAAAAAAAAGCCTACCCTTGGCTGCCCCACTCCTCGAGATCATGGTCTAGCTCCAGTCCCATCAAGGCAAAGACAAAGGTCTTGGGCACAGCAGACAAGGCAATTCAAGATCTGGCCTGGCTCCCCACCCACCGGCCACACTTCCCAGGGAAGACCCTGACAGCAGCCACATCTCTCCGTCATGATTCTCGAACACACATTTCCCCACACTGTGACACCCTGAAATGCCCTTTCCCCCACTTTATCCACCTTGGAAAACCCAGTCTGGGTGTCTAAAGCCCTCTCGGACACGCCGGATGGGGCTGCCACTGCTTCCTCGGAGCAGCGCGACACCTTGTTACATTCTGGCCATTGTCCTGATGTCAAGGTGCGACCTACACACAGCAGACCCCGTGACTGACCGCTGAATGAATGATGCATGAGAAAATGCAAATCACTTGTGCCCACGGATTCCTCCAGCCCGCCCCCATCAGCCTTTCCTTCCTGCCCAGGTTCCAGCCCGCTCTCCTGGGCCTCAGGAAAACCCTCCAGCACCGTACCTGGGTTTCTTCAGACCCATGACAAAGGCCTCCAGGATCTTGAGGACATCATTGGGGTGGATGAGACTGGGAGAAGGGGGGGCCTCCTTCTCTTCCAGCTCCCCTTCCACGAGGCTTTCCTCCTCCTGTTCCTCGAGGTCTATCTGCTCTCCTGGCTCCTGTCCCGACATCGGGCTTGTTTGCTTCTATGGGGGTGACAGATGCCAGGGGATAAGCTGGAGAAACACGCAAAGGTGACTGTGGACTGGGGGTGCAGAGCAAGCATGAGTGTCTGAAGACAGAAAAAGGAGAAAAGTTTACAGTAGGTTACAGAAAAGATGCAAAGGGACACATTTACAGGAAGGAAGAAATGGTGAGAGGCAAGAGAAGAAGAGAAGGGGGATGGAATCAGGGAGAGGCACACGGGGGCTTCAAAACAGCGATAACCTATTTCTAAATCGGGACTCATAGGTGTTCATTTTACTGGTATTCATAAAGCTGACACCACATATAGATATTTATCTTTTTGAATCAAAAATCACAAATTACCTTTTAATTTTTTAATTTAAAAAAGTCTTCCTCCTACTTGTAGTTCATTCTCGTGGTTCATTCCGTTCACCACCCGCAGGCAAACCAATGTCATCAATGTCTTACCCTCCTTCCAGAGAAATCCTCTGTCCATACAAGCAACGCCTTCCCTCCCGTTTTCACGCAAATGATTATCTGCGGCAGACCCAGTTCTGCACTTGGCATTTTTCACATACCGATAAACCTTAGAGATATTTTCAGGTAAAAAAATATGTAAAGAACTTCCTTGATTTTTTGTTTTGTTTTGTTTTGTTTTGTTTTGTTCCTGGTGCATAGCATTCCGCTGTCTCGATGCACCCCTGATGAGGAAATCAATCCCTTCGTGATGGAATTGTAGGTTGTTCGAAATCTTTTCCCATTTCGAGTGGTGCTGAAACCCAGGAGCTACAATAAGCATGTGCTTTCACTGTATTGAGAGAGAGCTGCAGAGCAAAATCCCAGAGGAAGAACTGCAGGGGACAGTGTTCGTGGTGTTGTCATCCACACTGCACGCTGCCTTCCGCGGAGGCTACGACAAGGGGCTCATTAGCAGTGACAGGAGCATGTCTGGTTCCCACGCCCGGGCTAGATCACTAGGTCCTATCAGACTCACAGAGTTTTGCCTACATGACAGGTGCAGATGGAATTTGGAACAGTTTTCATTCTCACTTCTCTTATTACAACAAGCCTGGTTGTCTTCTCATATGTTTAAAAGTTTAAACACATTGCCTCTTATAGATTTTTGTTCATATCCCTTGTCCATTTCATTGAGTTGTTGGTCATTTTCTTATTGATTTATTTGAGTTCTTTGTATATCAAAGAAATAGGCCCTTAACTGTGGTAGGAGTTAAAAACATTCCCCACCCTCACCCCAGCTGTCATCTTTACCTTAACTTTGCTTGTAGTGATTTTTGCCCCACAGGTTTGTGTTTGTGTTTGTTTTGTTTTATGTAGTCGAATACATCCTATTTTTCCCCCTTTATGGCTTCTGGGTTTTGTTCTCCCCGCCAATTCTTCTTAGAAGCATATCGGGATACTCACCCTGGAGCCAGCAGTACGAAACATAGTTTTAATTCAGGTTTTTAATTTTTAAGTTAAAATTTTATAATATTTTTTAACATGGTGGCGTCTTTAGAATAGTGCATTACAATCAAGAGGAGTATTACAGATGGGCCCTGCTTTGCAGCAAAGTGGTAAGGATCAAAATATTCAGAACTCGATGGGCCCACGGCTCCAAGGGGCTGAAGCCTGGCTTTGAGGAAGGGCCCAAGAAAAGACACCTTGGGCCTTAGTGTGAGAACAGACTCCCATCCCCAGTCATTCTTTCCCTTGCAAATAGAAAAAGATTTAATACCGGAAACACTACAGTTAGCTACCTCTGACAAAACACACTCACTGTTTCTCCAGAAGGATTATACAAAGGCAGCAATGCCCTCTGGGGGCTTCCAGAATTTCAAACGTTCTCTCTTTGATTGCACTTCACATTACCTGACCGGAGGGTGAATGATAAACTCGGTATTTGAGGAAGAAGTTCACCAGTTTATATAAGTCGTCCTCGCTTTCAATTCCAAGGGCCTGGGGGGAAATAGGAGCATTGCTCAGACACTACAGCAAGAAGTCCATGGGCTGGGAGAGTTAACAGACCCTCAGCTCCTAAGAGCTGGAGGTCTAGCTTGTTCCCCGGGCCGCCCAGCACCTACCACAGCCCAGAGTGAGGCCACTCGACCCCGGGGAAGCTCAGTGAGATCACATCTGAGCAGAGAAACAATGCTCAGAGTCACGAACAGCTCTGTACAGGCCTGGTGGGTATGAGAACGCTAGAGGAGGCTGGACACACATCCGAGTTCAGGGGTGTAGGGGAGAACTTATAGTCTGAGAGCCAGGCCATGAGAGAAGCCGGTAGAGGAAGGGTCAGGGCTGGGAGAATCCATGGCCAGTTTGTGGCATGGAGAACGAGGAAAGGGAAGGAGGTGGCAGCGAGCCCAGAGAAGCCCGGAGACCCATATCTCTTCCCAGGGCCACGGCAATGTTGGAAAAAGAGAGGAGGCCGGCTTAGAATGAGGCCCCCACCCCCTCAACTCGGCCCAGCGGGACTCACCGAGAAGATGGCGTCCAACCTCAGCAGATAGCATTCGTTCTTCTCCAGGGGAAGGAGAAGGCTCAGCAGCTTGCTCTCTATGAGGAAACCCTGAGAAGGAAGATGACATCTCCAGTCAGAGGCAGGTTTCCGAAATGAGTGCCGGGTCTGTAGCCTACCTCTGTGTAGCGATGACTCCACAGAGCAGGGCCCCGGGGAAGAGCCCTTCCTGGACACAAGG